>PVKS010015832.1:0-45197 GCA_004027875.1 Aplodontia rufa
AATCTGTATAGGGCTTTGGGTAGAATGTCCATCTTTATTATATTGATTCTGCCTAACCATGAGCATGGAATGGTTTTCAATCTACTCAGGTCTTCTGTAATTTATTTTTTTAGTGTTTGATAGTTTTCTTTGTAGCGGTCCTTAACATCCTTTGTAAAGTTAATGCCCAAGTATTTCATTTTTTTTGGAAGCGATGGTGAATGGGAGAGATTTCCTGAATTCTTCTTGTGTGGATTTGTTGCTGGAGTAAAGAAATGCTAGTGATTTGCTAGCGTTGATCTTGTAGCCAGCTACTTTGCTAAAATCACCTATAAGCTCTAGGAGTTTTCTGGCCAATGTTATTGGGTCTTCTAGGTATAAAATCATGTCATCTATAAATAGAGATATCTTAACTTCCTCTTTTCCTATACAAATACCTTTGATTTCCTTGTCATGCCTGATAGCTCTGGCAAGGGTTTCAAGGACTTTATTGAACAAGAGTGGGGAGAGTGGACAGCCTGGTCTAGTAGCTGAATTCAATGAAAATGCTTTCAGTTTTTTTCCATTGAGGATAATGTTGGCTATGGGTCTGTCATAAAAGGATCTGACGTAGTTAAAGTATCTTCCCTTGATCCCTATCTTTTTCAAAATTTTGAGCTTAAAGTGGTGTTGAATTTTATCAAATGCCTTCTCTGCATCAATTGAGATGATTATATGATTTTTGTTTTTAATTCTGTTTATGTGGTGAATTACATTCATTGATTTGCGTATGATGAACCAGCCTTGTTTTCCTGGAATGAAGCCCACTTGATCATAATGTATTATCTTTTTAATGTGCTTTTGTATCCAATTAGCTAAATTTTTATTAAGGATTTTTGCATCAATGTTCATCAGGGAAATTGGTCTGTAGTTTTCTTTCCTTGACATATCTTTGTTGGACTTTGGAATCAGTGTAATATTTGCCTCATAAAAAGTGTTTGGGAGTGATCCCTCTCTATCAATTTCCTGGAAGAGCTTGTAGAGGATTGATGTTAGTTCTTCTGTGTAGGCTTGGTAGAATTCCACCATATATCCATCTAGACCTGGGCTTTTCTTTTTTGGGAGAGCTTTGATTGCTGTTTTGATTTCACTTTCTGTGATAGATTGGTTGAGGTTTTCAATGTCCTCCTGTGTTAAAGAGGGGACGTCGTGTGTGTCCAAGAACCTGTCCGTGTCCTCCAGGTTATCAAATTTGCAGAGTATAAGTTTTCAAAATAGGTTCTGATAATCTTCTATATCTTGGATGAGTCTGTGGTGATATCCCCACTTTTTTCTCTGATTTTGTTACTTGCTTCATTTTGTTCTTTGTTTTGGTGAGGTTGGCAAGGGGTCTGTCCATTTTGTTAACTCTTTCAAAGAACCAACTCTTAGATTTGTTAATAGATTGAGTAGCTTTTTTGTTCTCAGTTTCATTGATTTCAGCTCTGATTTTGGTAATTTCCTGTCTTGAATAATTTCTGTTGTTTCTCTTGTTGTTGATTGCTAAGATCATAGCATTATGATCTGACAGAATACATGGGACTATATCCACTTTTTTATATTTGCTAAGATTATCCCGGTGAACTAGGATGTAGTCTATTTTAGAGAAGGATCCATGGTCCGATGAGAAGAAGGTAAATTCAGCTGTCTTAGGATGTAATATTCTGTAAATGTCTGTTAAGCCCGATTGATTAATAGAGGAGTTCAGATTGGAGATGTCTTTATTGATTTTTTGGTTTTGATGATCTGTCTAGAGTTGATAGTGGTGTGTTGAAGTCCCCCAGGATTATTGTGTTGAGATCGATGAGGGGATTAATGTCCTTAAGTATTTTTCCATATATTTGGGGGGTTATAATTGGGGGCATAAATGTTGATTATTGTTATATCTTCTTGGTGAATTGTCCCTTTTAGTATGATAAAGTGACCCTTTTTGTCCTTTCTGACTAGTTTTAGTTGGAAATTAATTTTGTCAGAAATTAGAATTGCTACCCCAGCTTGCTTTTTTGGGTCACAGGCCTGGTAGATGTCTTGCCATCCTTTCACTTTCAGCCGGTGTCTATTTTTGAGTGTCAAATGTGTATCTTCCAGGCAACATATTGTTGGATTTTGTTTTTTGATCCAGTGGGTCAGTCCGTGTCTTTTAATTGGGGCATTGAGACCATTCACATTCAAGGATAGAATAGATATGGGAGGCTGATTCACAGACTCTGTATCAACTACAGAGTTTTGAGTCATCTTAAAAGTCAATTTTTGTATGGTATGATTATTGACTTGCCCTTGTTTAAGGATTTAGCATATCATTGGCATTATCTTCTGAATGGAGAACATCTTTGAGAATGCTCTGTAGAGCAGGATTTGTGTTCGTGTATCTTGCTAGCTTGAGTTTATCATTGAAGTATTTAATTTCCCCTCATATTTGAAGTGGAGTTTTGTTGAATATATTATCTCTGAGTGAAAGTTGTTATTTTTTTAACATTTGAAAGATACTGTTCCAAGGTCTTCTGGCCTTCATTGTTTGCTCTGAAAAATCCATAGTGATCCGAATTGGTTTGCCTCTGAATGTGATTTGGGGCTTTCTTCTAACAGCTTTTAGAATTTTCTCCTTAATTTCTCTGTTATTCATTTTGTATATGATATGTCTTGGTGAGTTTCTCAATTGATTAGGTCTATTTGGAGTTCTATAAGCATCTTGGAGGTGATAATCCGGATCAATAGTAAAATGAGGGAAGTTCTCACTTATGATTTCACTTAAAAGGTTCTTTAAGCCTCTTGTTTGCTGTTCAGAGTTTTCCTACAGGCCAATGATTCTTGGATTATTATGCCTCATCTCATCAAATGTTACTTGGAAGTTCTGATTATGTAATATAAGCTGTTTATTTTGCTTATCTTCTTTGAATTCTGCATTGTTTAGCCTATCCTCATTGTCCAATACTTGTTCTTTGAGAGCTGATGTTCTATTTTCAGTAGAGTAAGCTCTGGTGTTGGTTTCTTCCAGTGATGATTTGATTTGGTTAACCATGTTTTTCAATCCTGATAGTTCTGCTACATCTCTTTCCAGGATTTCCATATCTTTGTATAGCTGATCTTTCATCTCGCAGAACTGTTCCCTTATTTCCCTGTAGAAGTTGTTTCTCATCTCTTGAAATCACTGTCTGAACTCTTTCCTTATTTCATCTCTCAACTCTTTGATTGCATTCCTAATCATAATGCTGACACAATGCCTTTGGTTTTAATCTAGGGCTCCAGTTATGGGGTCCTTTATTGGGGAGCTAGCTGTTGGGTAGAAGAAGTGAATTATTTCCCCTTTTCCTCATTTTCTGAGTCCAAGAGTGTGTCTTGTACTTCAAGAAAGTTGCTCTTGGTGGAGTAATTGGAGCTTCTTATGGCTTTGCTTCGTTGTGATGGGGTACTTTGAGAGAGATCTCACAGCGAATTATGATAGCAAGCCAGTGCTCATTTTGAAGTGTGTATATTTCTTCAGATAGCAGGGTCTCTCAGAAAGTGGGGAGAAGGGATGACTATGAATTCAAGGAGGTGAGTTGGGGAGGTAAAAATTCACTCTTGCCTTCAAGTAAAGAGGAACAAGGGATTAGGGGGGAGTAGGTTATTCTATTAAGACTAAGGAAAACATAGGAATGGGATGCAGGAAGGGAAAAGACTTTGGGTTGAGGGTGAGAGAAAAATGCTTATATTTAGTGATTATCAGAGTACAGGGGAGGAAGAGGTTAGTATGGTGTGTGGTTATCTTTACTCTTCAGAGGCTGAGTCTATCTTGCTATCATGAAACGTTTTCCTGGTTGGAACCCAATGTTATAGGGATAGCAGTAGGGATTAATAAGACTTAGAAAAAGTAGTAGCCAATCACCAATACATACACACAAATAAATATCTACATAAACCAACACCAACTTCAGTATTAACCATAAAGCAAGATATATATATATATATATATAGTATAATATAATAAAATATATATTATATAATATATAATAAAAATAAAATAAAAATAAAAAAATAAAAAATAATAAAAAATTTAAAAACTAAAAAAGTAAAAGAAAATAAAAATAAAAAATAAAAAATTCTTAATGAAAACTTGGATCTATAGACAATGAGGACATCTCTGGGACCTCTGATAGGAGATGGTCACTGTCCTTCTGGTTTTCAATATGACTGTCTCTCAGTCTGTGGCCCCCAGCGGGCATCTCCTGGCATAAGTATTTACCCCCCACAATGTGCTAGCTTGACAGATGACTATTTTATATTAGGAATGGGACCAGATCAGCAACGGTATCTGTGGCTCTGCTCAAATTCGCAGTCCCAGTTGCTGCTGCTTGCAGCCCCATCCCTGCAGCCAGTCCAGAATTGTGACCAGCGAGCACTAGGAACATAAGGGAGCCAGCCACCATTCCTGGCTGACAGGCCAAGTCCCCCATCTCTCCTTGCTCCGACAGTCACTTTGTAGCCCTGCCACTGCAGCCGACCGGAAATTGAGTCCTGGGAGTCCTAATGGCCGGCCAGCCACTGGGGGCTATCTCCCAGCACAGCTCTCAGCCCCAAAGAGTGTGAGCTTGGTGGGCGTCTGCTTAGTTGGGGACGGGATGGGATCAGTGATGAAATCTGTGGCTCTGCTCAGACCTGCTGCATCAGCCGCTGCTGCTTGCAGCCCCACCCTTGCAGCTGGTCAAGGATTGTGTCTAGTGAGCACCCAGCTCATAAGGGAGCCGGCCACCATTCCTGGCAGAACAGACAAAGACCCCCTATCTCTCCTCGCTCCTATAGTCGCTCCACTACCACCAAGCAAACAGCTGAAGCACAGCACTCCTGGCGGGGCAGACAGAACTCTTTCTGGCAGGAAGTGAGCACAGGCAGCCTTCTGTGTCCCTGGCAGGAGGGGCAAAATGCTTCCCCCCTTTTTTTTCTTCTCATGAAACTCCCATGACTCGGCTCCTTATAAAAGCTTCACAAACTAGTACTAGAAGTTCAAATATAGATTCCCCTGGACATACCTTGGAAAATTGCAGATGCACTGGATTTTTCCCAAGCAGACCCAGAGCTTCAGGAAATGCTGTCTCCCTTCAGGTCACCATGTTGGTCTCTCCTCTTACTTAATATGTTCTTAATGCCCCCTGTTTGTTTTTTGACGTTTTCCCTCAGCCCAAATACTCTCATGTTATTTCTCCTCATCTTGTCAAATATTATTTGGAAGTTTTGGTCATGCACGATGTTTCTTTTCTTGTCTGTTGTCCTTGAACTCAACATTGCTCAACCTGTCTTCATTATCTGATGTACATTCTTCAAGAGCTGAGGTTCCATTTTCTGTTGAGTTTAGTCTGGTGTTAGTATCTTCTAGTGAGGATTTGATTTGGTTGACAGTATTTTTAAATTCTGATAGCTTCGCTACATCTCTCTTCAGAATGTCTAACTCTTTATAAATATGGTCTTTCATTTCATGGAATTGTTCCCTTATTTCCTTATAAAAGTTGTCTCTCATCAGTTGAAACTAATATCTGATCTCTTTCCTTAATTCTTCTTTCAACTTCTTGATTGAGTTACTAATCATAATGTTGATATATCTTTCTTGGTTTTCATCTAGTACCCCAACTGTGGAGTCCTTGGATTGGGAGCTGTGAGGTTGAGGATGAGAGGTTTTTCACTTTTTCCTCATTTTCAGATACAGGTGTTGTGGCTTGAAGACTGACAGTATTACTCTTATAAGGGTTATTGGAGCTTCTTATGCCTTTGCTTCATTGGGCTGTGGTGCTATTTGGGAAGCACAGATCAACAGCTGCCAGTCTAGTCAAAGAAGATTTGTGAGCCTATAGGTGCATATACTAGACAGTTTCAACTAAAACATTTATAATGGTGATTAGCACCTATAGGAGCGGTTTTCTTCCATGAGAGCTCTCACAATGTGTTAAGATAGCCAGCAAAAACCTGTGTTGAAGAATGACCTTTACTTCAGTTAGCAGGGCCTCTGTAGATGGGGGGAAGTACAATCTAGAAATCCAAGGAAGTGGGGTAGGGAGGTAGCGTGGAACGCGTGACTTAGAATAAAGAACTAGAAGGTATTAGCGTGAAGTTGGCTATTCAATTAGGAATAAGGAAAAGATAGAAATGGGATGCGAGTAGTGTAAAGGCTTAGAGTGAGGAAGAAAGAGAATACCATATGGTTTAGGAATTGACAGAGTACAGGGAAGAAGAGGTTAATGTGAGGAGTGGTTCTCTTCAACCCAAGCAGACTGAGAGCTAGGTTGCTATATTAACCAATTTTGGACAGTGAGAAAGGGAAGGAGGTATAGGATTTGCTGGAGAAAGGAAAAGAACAAGAAACAAAGGGAAAAAAAAAGAAAGGAATAAAATAAAAAAGTAAAGGAAAAACAGATCCTAGGGGAAGCAAAGATAACTGTGGTAAAATATAGGAGGGGTAAAAGAGATATTAATAAGATTTGGGTGATCACATAAAGGTAGAAGCTTGCATAGGTAAATTATGCAGGTCAGACACAATATACTTCAGATACTAAATGTACTGACCACAATCCCTCTTCTCAGGAGGCAGGACAATGATAGACAGTATAGACAGGAGGGAAGAAGAGAGAAGGTGGAGAGAAAAGAAGAAAACACAAAATGAACAAACAAAGACAAAAACAAAAACAAACAAAAATAATAATAAAGAATAAAAATGGAAAGAGAAAAAATCCAGAAAACAAAGAATAGGGAAACCAAAACAGCTAGTATTTTTATATCTCCATGAACTGATCAACTTTTCCAGATATTGCACCAATACACACTGAGAACAGAAGAAAAAAGAAAAAAAATGGAAAGAAAAATGTATATATACACAAAATCAGATAAAAAGTAAAAAATTCTTAATGAAAACTTGGAACTATAGACAGTAAGAGCGTCTCTGAGCCCTTTGGGAGGAGATGTTCTCTGTTGGTCTGGTTTTCAATATCAGGGACTTTCAGTCTGTAATTATGTTATCTCACAAAGAGGACTGGGATGTCCTCAATCTCCTGGGATTTCTAGGAGGGAATTCCAGTGAAGAAGTCTGATTCTGGAATGCCTTGAACTTTGCCAGCCTCCCAGGGGATCTGAAAGTCAGAACTCTTAAGGGTCAATGAGCTTAATGAGCAGGAAGTGTGAGATGTTTTCTATTCTCCCTCTGCTGGAATTTGCAGACACTATCTCTTATGGCAGAAGATTCAGAGCCTTTAACTTGTCACATCCTTCTGACTTGGGAGAGGAGCTGAGAAATGCTCCCCTTTACTCCCCAAATCCGAATCCCCCTAAGCAAGTAGATACTGTGGGGCAACACCTCGTGGGGATTACATCAGTCTGAGGCAGCGCTTCGCGGCTGGCCCCTTGCGTGCACATGATCAGAGCAGCCACCCGCACCTCATGACTGACCCATAGACCACTTATGAGCCTCTCCTTATATGGTTGGATTGCCCACATGAACTCTGCCACCTTCCCCCTCCCCCCTGCTCCTGCTCCCTCTCTCTCTCTCTCTCTCTGATGTCTCCTCTCCCTGTTGGCCCTGACACTCTATATTTCCATGTGTACTTCCTCAATAAATGAGCTCCGGCTGAGACTGGTCTCCCTGACGTGTCTGATTGTCCTCCTTGGGGAGGGCTGGGAATGGGTGTTCAGCCGACCCTTACCTCTCCCAGCTACCTTGGTTGGGGCGTGCCTCTCTCCTTCTCCCCTGTGGGCCAAGGAGGATGTGAGGGGGCTAAAAACCCCAACAGATACTGGGCCTGTCCAAAGCCTTCTCTTCCTGGTTCAGTCTACGATCAGTGACCATCTCCTGATGTGTGGGGGTGCTGGATTGTCCCCCAGGAGGAGGATGAGTGCCGACGGCTGGAAACTGGGCCCCTCTGGGCCCCTCCTTGTCCAGGGACCCCTTCCCTCCCAACCGGGGAAACGAGTCAACCACAAGCAGCTGATGGCAGCCCAGAATCCCTTTATTATTAAGGCACACAGGTTTTTATATAGGGAGGAGGGGAGACAGCCAAGGAATCAATAATCCTTCTAAGGGAGTTGCCAGGGGTTATGCAGATTTCGAGTACAGACAAACAACTAGGTAACAGCACATTCCAACCCACTCTAACTCTTTGCATAAGAATTAGGAAGCCTAGCAAAGCACAACCTAGCAGCCCTTCCTGAAGGAACTTGTGGAAATAGTAACAAGATCGCTCTAGGAAAGCTGTTGAAATGGAGTGAAGGGCAGTCCCAACACTGATGCAGCTTCCAGAGCCTGCTCTGAAGACCCAGAGAGTGCGGGAGAGTGGCTTCTGTCTCATGGAGGTTTAAATGGCAAGCCTCTCCCATGCCGAGCAGCCTGCTCCGCTAGAAACCTCTGGGGGTAGCTTCCAAACACAGTCCTTGCCAGACGAAGTGTATGAGCTGGGTGGGAATCTGCAAATGAGCTCACCCAGTGCTCTGCTTTTATAAAGCAGGGGTTCCCAGCAGTGATCTGGTTGCTGGGTCTGTTGGATTCCTTTCCTGCTCTCCTGCTTGGGGGCCACCGGCAGTGCAATGTAAATAAAGGCTGCGAAGCTGCTGCGGAATGGAAAAAAAATCCCTCTTTTTCTCCATGGGCTTCTCCCAGGTCTCTGCTCCTCAAAAATACTACGCAAACTAGCACTGGAATATCATAAAGATAGTCCCCAAAACGCACCTCGAAAAACTGAAGATGAGCTGGCATTTTCCTAATCAGTTTCGGAGCATTAGGAAAAGCCACCTCCCTTCATTTCACCATCTGCCTCCTCCTGTACAATAAATTTCTTAATAAAAAATGACTAAGCTTGAGGATGTAGCAATAGAAACTTTCAAAACTTAAAAAGCAAAGAGAAGAAAAGACTGAAAAACCCCTTCTGGAATATTTAAGAACTGTGGAATGACTACTATTTCAGTGAGCTTTTTCATTGCTATGACCCAAGGACCTGATGAACAATTTTAAGGAGGAAAGGTTTATTTAGGGGCTCATGGTTTCAGAGGTCTTAAGGTCAGCTCCATTCCTTGGGGCTTGACTTAGGCTGAACATCATGGTGGAAGAGTATGACAGAGGGAAGTGACTCAATGCATGGCTCCAGGGAGCAGAGAGAGAGAAACTCCATGCCAGACACAAAATATATATCTCAAAGGCACACCGCCGATGACACACCTTCTCCCTCCACACCTTCAGTTGCTAGTTAATTGCTGTCAGGGGATTAACTCTGTGATTGGGTTAAGGTTCTCATAACCAATCATTTCACCTCAGCATTCACATCGTCATGTGAGATTTTTTGGGACACCTTTCATCTAAACCATAGCAACCATGAAGGATGTAACTTGTGTAATGAAAATATAAGAAGGAGAAGGATGAGCAAAAGGAATAGAAGCAATATTTCAAGTGACAATGACTAGGAATTTTCTCTGATTAAAGTCAGACATCATATAGCAAATCCAGAACTCGGACAATACCAATTAAGACGTGCTGGGGAACAGAGGGGTCAAAGAAAAGAAGAAAAATCTCCACTAAATTATTAAACCTAGGCATATCATATTAAAACTTCAAAAGATTAAAGACAAAAATCTTGAAAGCACTAAAAGGGAAGAGGACACCTTTCCATAGAGTAGTGAAGATAAACATTACGTCTCCCTTCTTAGAAACCATAATCTAGAAGATAGTGGAGTAAAATGCTTAAAATCTGGAGAGCAACCTCTCCTCCAATCTAGGATTCTTTACTTTGAAATTATTTTTCAAGAGTATAATTGGAACAAAGATTTTCAAACCAAAATTGAGTTTGTTGCAAGTATACCTTCCTTGATTTAAATTTTAGAAAAAGTTCTTCAGAGAAGAAAAATAATACTTCAGAAATGGATCTACAAAAAGAAAGAGCATCAAAGACTTAAAGACAAAAATGAAAGTCATTTGTTTTTATTTTAATTGATTTAACAGACCTACTTTCTTCAAAATAATGATGGCAATAACTGATGATGCTTTTTAAAGTATGTTTATGTATGCTTATGTATAAGTAGAATGTTTCAGTATTCAAAATCAGTTAATGTAATCATCTCATCAATACTCCAAAGAAGGAAAACTACATGATAACATCAGAACATGTAGAAAAAGGCATTTGAAATAATCCAAAACTCACTCATGATTAAAACAAATAAACCTCTGAGTACACTAAGAATAGGGAAGGAATTTCCACTAATATCTGTTAAAAAACTCTCCAGCTAAAATATTTACTGGTCAGAAATTCAAAGCTTTTTCTCTAGGATTAGGAACAAGACAAAGATGTCCTTTCTTATTACTGCCTTTCAACATAATACTGGAATTCACAGCTAACAGAGGGTAGAGATGGGAGATAGGGAAAGAGGGAGAGAGAGGGTTAGATATGAATTGGAAAGAAGACATAAATCTATCTTTGTATATGACATCATTATTTATGTAGAAAATGTGAAAGAATCATCCAGGTAACTATTAGAACTAATAAATGATTATACTAAATTTGCATAATACAAAATTAATATAAAAGGGTAATATTTCCCTATACACCAGGAATAGAATGCAATTTAAAATGAAAAATACACTACCATTTATATTAACACTCTCCTAAGTGAAATATTTAGGCATAAATCTTATAAAATATGTAATCATGTGCATGGTGAATACTGAAATCCCAATCAAAATTCTGGCAAGTTAGTTTGTAGATATTGACAAATTAATTAAAAAATTTATTTAGAGACAAAAATTCCAGGATGGAAAATTCAATATTGAAGGAGAATAAGATGGAGGTTGACATTACCTGACTTTAATACTTACTGTAAAGTTACAATAATGAAGACAGTGTGGCATTGGTGAAAGAACAGACAAATAGATAAGTGAAGCTGAATATAGACAGCCCAGAAATGAATCCATATAAATATGGTGAGCAAAGGCAATACCATAATGTAATAATAAAGAATTTTCAGAAGTAATGCTGGAGCAACTGGACATTCACATTAAAAAGAAAGGATCTACACACACACCTTACATGCTTTATAAACATCAATATGAAATGGATCATATACCTAGATAAAAAATACAAAACTATAAAACTTCTGAAAGAAGATCAAGAAGAAAGCCTTGATGAAATTGGGTATGACTGCTGAGACACAACACCAAAGGCATGATTCATAGAGGAAACAACAAATAAGCTGAATTGCATTAAAATTAGAATTTTCTCCCTTACTAAACACAATGTTGAGAAAATGAGAAGACAAATTACAGACTAGGAGAAAATATTTTCAAAAGATACATCTCATACAGGAATATTATCCAAAATAAACAAAAAGATCTTAAAACTCAACAATAGGAAAACGAACAACTTGATTAAAAATGGACAAAAGATCTGAGTAGACACCTTATCAAAGAAGATATACAGATGACAATAAACATGAAAAGATGCTCCACATTCTGTAACATCAAGAAAATGCAATTTAAAACAGCAGAGTGATACCTCTATGTACCTATTAGGGTGGCCAAAATTCAAAATACTAACAATATCAAATGCTGGTGAGAATATGGAGCAGTAGGAACTCTCATTCATGACTCATGTGAATACAAAGTGAAAGATAGACAATTTCTTAGAAAACTAAATCTCTTACCGCATGACATATCTCATTCTTTGATGTTTACCTAAAAGAGTTGAAAAGTTATGTTGACACGAAAATTTACACATGATTATTTTTATAACAGCTTTATTTATAATTACCAGAACTTGAAAAATGTTAGGATATCCTTCAAAGATATCAGGACCCTCAGGACATGAATGGTAGGACCCCCTACAGGAGCAGCCCTGCTTAGGACCAACCAGGGGAGGTACCCTGCATGGAGCAGCTCCACCTACCTGATGTCCTGCATTCCTGTTGGGGCCTGTTTAAGTCCCTGTGGAAGGCACTCAGGACACAAACGTCCTGTCAGGATCCCTATCAGAAGCAGCTCTGCTTAGGACCAACCAGGGGAGGATCCCTGACTGGAGCAGCCCTGCCTACCTGATGCCCCATGTCCCTGTTGGGGCTTGTTTGAGTCACACTGGAAGGCTCTCAGGACATGACTAGTAAGACCCCTGTTAGAAGCAGCCCCTGATCAGGACCAATCAGGGATGGTTCCCTGCCTGGAACAGCACTCCCTACCTGATAGCCCACATTCTGGTAGGTTCAGATTTACAACTTTGAGCCTGGAACCAAAAGGCAGAGCAGCATAAGAACCCAGGCAGAAACAGCATCTGGAAAAAAGTGATCATCAAAGAGTTGGTGGCTGATTTGACCCTTTGACTTGCAAGGAAAAACGACCTGGAGAACTGCCTACCTTCCCTGCAGAAAATCTCAATTCAGTGATCCAGAAGAAGCTCTTCAAAAATGAAGATTCAAACAAGGAGAGGTTCACCTCAAACCCACAACTTCCCCATAAAGGATGCCACAGTTAGAGGTTGAGATGGAAACCTTCAAAATATTATCAATGATCTGATTACTAAAAAGACAAATGAGCTAAAAGAAGATATAATGAAGGGACTAAGTGAGAAAACTCAAGAGATGGAAAACTCTATCAAAGAAATAGACATACTCAAAAAGGAAGTAACAGCCAAAATATGTAATCAATGACATGAGAGGAACCATGGAAGAATTTAATAATAGACTAATTTTTACAGAGAACAGAGCCTCAGCTCTTGAAGAAAGAACTTCTGTCATTGAGGACAAGCTGAGCAAGCTCGAGTACACAGATGAAAAAAAAATCTCACAAAATATGAACAGAATTTTAAAACTGTCTAGGATGAAATAATACAAGAGTAATTGGAATACAGGAAGAAATTGAAACACAAACAAATGGGATAAGGAATATTCTCAAGGAAATTGCTAAAGAAAATTTTGCCCATATAAAAAGAGTCAGATATGCTCATCCAGGAAGCTTATCGGACACACAATAGGCCTAATCAAATGAGAAGCTCACCAAGACACATCATATTTAAAATGTGCAACAGGGAAATCAAGGAATGAATATGGAAAGTGGCAAGGGAGAAACACCAAATCACATTCAGGGGCAAATCAATCAGAATCATTTCTGACTTTTCAGTTCAGACTCTGAAAGTGAGATCATGGAAGGAGATCTTTTAGTGCCTGAATGAACACAACATGCAGCCAAAAATACTATACGCAGCAACTCTGCTTCAAATTTGAGGGAGAAATAAGAACTTTTCATGATAAGAGCAAACTTGCAGCATTTGTGAATAGAGAGCCAACATTACAAAAAATTCTCAAAGATAAAATCTAGATGGAAGAAGAAGGTAGCATTTCTCAAAACCCACAAACAGAGGAAATTCAATAAATGTACATGCTATTAATAGACAACTAAGACAGCACAGAACTTATAAAACACAATGAATATGAACCACAACCATGTAACTATTCTAACACTGAATGTGAATGGTCTCAATACACCAATCAAAAGACATGGTCTAGAAAATTGGATCAAAAACAAAATACAACAATATGCTACTTACAGGAACCCCACAAATTAAGGGTGAAAGGATGGAAAAAATCTACCAGGCATATGACCCAAGAAAGCAAGCTGGAGTTGCAATTCTTATATTCAACAAAATGGATTTCAAACATAAATTAATCAAGAGAGATAAAGAAGGCCACAACATCCTAGTAAAGGGAATAATACAACAGGAAGAAATAACCATAGTAAATATATACTCTTCAAACACCAATGTCCCCAACTATGTGGAAAAATTACTCCAAGATATAAAACCACTTGTGGGCCTCTACACAATAGTACTGGCAGACTTTAACGCTCCTCTATCACCAATAGACAGATCATCAAAGCAAAAAAACTATAAAGAGATCTCCAGTCTAAACAACACCATAAATCAAATAGACTTACCAGACATCTACAGAATATTCCATCCCATATTGGCAGAGTATACCTACTTCTCAGCAGCACATGGATCCTTCTCCAAAACAGATCATATTCTAGCTCACAAAGGAAATTTCAGCAAATATAAAAAAGTAGATATTATTCCATATATATTATTAGACCATGCCGCCATGATCCTAATAATTAATAGCAAAAACCATGGCACAAAAATAACGAATGGATCCAAGATGACATGAGAACAGTAATTAAGGATTTCTTGAATGAGAATGAGGACACAACATATCTTAACCTCTGGGACAGCATAAAAGCATTCTTAATGGGAAATTTTATTGCACTGAGTGTCCATGTTAAAAATTAGGAGAAACCCCTAATAAATAAGCTTATGTTCAACTTAAATTTCTACAATACAAAGAACAGTCTAATCCCAAAGACAGAAGACAGGAAATAAGATCAAAGCTGAAATCAATGAAATTGAGAACAAAAACAAAACAAAAGAATCCATGAAACAAAGAGCTATTTCTTTGAAAAAATAAAATTGACAGACCCCTAGCTAATCTAACTAAAAGAAGGGGACAATCAAAGCAAATAAAAAAAATCACCAATGAAAAGGGGGTTAACACCACTGACCCCCTTGAAATCAAACAGATTATCAGAACATATTTTGAAAAACTATACTCCTCTAAATCAAATAATCTGGATGAAATGGACAAATTTCTAGACACATACAACATCCCCAAATGGACCCAGGATGAAATTGAAATCCTAAATAGTCCAACAACAGGCATCAAAATTCATACATCAATTAAAAGTCCTCCAAAGAAGAAAAGCCTAGGACCTGATCGATTCTCTGTGGGGTTTAACCACACTTTTTAAGAAGAGCTAGCACCTCTCCTTATGAAACTATTCCAAGAAATTGAAAAAGAGAGAACTCTCCCAAACACTTTTTATGAAGTAACCATAACTCTTATATCAAAACCCAACAAAGACATTTCAAAAAAAGAAAACTATAGACCAATATCCCTCATGAATATCAATGCAAAAATTCTTAATAAGGTTCTTGCAAACTGCATTCAAAACACATCAAGAAAATAATTCATCATGATCAAGTGGGCTTCATTCCAGGTATGCATGTCTGGTTCAACACACACAGATTGATGAATGTGATTTATCACTTAAACAGAATTAAGGACAAAAACCATATGATCATCTCAATAGATGAAGAAAAGAAAAGGCCTTTAATAAAATCCAGCACCCAATTATGCTCAAAACTCTAGAGAAAATAGGGATCAAAGGAACTTAAGTTTGTAAAGGCCATGCATGTCAAACACTCAGCTAGTATAATACTAAATGGAGAAAGGGTGAAAACATTTCACAAGACAAGCCTGTCCACTTTCACCACTTTTATTCAATATAGTCCTCAAGAACTTGGCCGGAGCAATCAGGCAAGAGGAGGAGATCAAAGGGATGAGAATAGGAAGGGAGAAATTCAAACTATCCCTTTTTGCTGATGACATGACCCTATATCTGGAAGATCCAAAAAACTCCTCCAGAAAACTGTGAGAGCTAATAAACAGATTTGGCAAAGTAACAGACTATAAAATCAATACCCATAAATCAATAGCTTTCTTATATGCCAACAATAATAGGGAAGAAGAAGAAATTAGGAAATCAAACCCATTCACCATATCCTCTAAAAGAACAAAATACTTGGGATTTAATCTAACCAGAGAAGTAAAAGACCTCTGCAAGGAAAATTGTTGAACACTGAAAACAGAAATTGCAGAAGACCTGAGGAGAAAGATGTTCTGTGCTCTTGTTTAGGTAGAATTAATATAATTAAAATGGCTATTCTGCCCAAAGCACTATACAGATTCAATGAAATCCCCATCAAGGTTACAATGTCATTCTTTGCAGATATGGAAAAAGCAATTCTCAAATTCATATGGAACAATAAGAAACTCAGAATAGCCAAAACATTACTGAGCAAGAAAGATGAAACAGGTGGTTTTACAAAACCAGATCTCAAATTATACTATAGAGCTATAGTATTAAAAACACCATGGTATTGCTATCAAAATAGGAATGAAGACCAATGGAATAGAATAGAAGACTAAGAAAAACACACAAATCTTTAAACATCTGAACTTTGACAAAGGTGGTCAAAATATAACATGGAGGAGAGACAGCCTACTCAACAAATGGTCCTGGACAAACTGGACAGCCACTTGCAGAGAATTGAAATTAGGTCCTTATCTCTTAACTTGCACAAAAATCAAATCTAAATGGATCAAGGAATTAAGAATTAAGCCAGACACTATACAACTACTAGAAGAAAAATTAGGACCAACATTCCAGCATAAAAGAGTTGGCAATGACTTCCTCAACAAGACTCCTAAAGTGAAAGAATTACAGTAAAAAATCAATGAGCGGGATGCCATTAAACAGCCAAGGAAATAGTCAAAACAGTCAAGAGACAACCTACAGAATGGGAGAGAATCATGGCCTATGATCCCTCTAACAGGGGACTAATATCCAAAATTTACATAGAACTCAAGAAACTCCATGATAAAAACACAATCCGATCAATAAATGGGCCAGAGAGCTAAACAGAAACTTCTCAACAGAGGACATTGAGCAAGCCAATGAATACATGAGAAAGTGTTCTAAATCATTGACAGAGAAATGCAAATCAAAACTACATTAAGATTTTACCTCATTTCCAATCAGACTGGCAAAGCTGAAGAATACAAATAATAGTAAATGCTGGAGGGGTTGTGGGGAGATAGGAACACTAGCACACTGTTGGTGGAATTGCACACTGGTCCAGCCACTCTGGAAAGCAGTGTGGAGACTCCTCAAAAAATTAGGGTTGGATCCACCGTATGACCCAGGTATCCCTCTTCTGGGTATTTTCCCAGAGGAGTTAAGAATCAGCACATTACAGCGACACAGCAATATCCATGTTCATAGCGGTTCATTTTACAATAGCTAAATTATGGAATCAATCCAGATGCCCTTCACTAGATGAATGGATACAAAAGCTCACACATACACACATACACATATATACAATGTAGTTCTCAGCTATTAGCAAGTTATTGCATTTATTGAAGATAAATGGATGGCACTGGAAGAAATCATGCTGAGCAAAGTTAGCCAAACCCAGAGAGTCAAAGGCGGAATGATTTCCCTCATTTGTGGAGGCTGGACCTAAACCCAGGCTTTGGAGCAAGGTAGACAAACTTGGGTATTAGATCCATAGAATGAAAATATTAATGTTAATATTTATGAATTACAGTTGCAGGATACTTCATAAGATATTTGAGCAAGCTATGCTGCGTACCTGTACAAAAACATAAATGTTTAATCCTATTGTCAAATATTTTGAAGAATAACAATGGATGATAGGAAGGGAGGTGAATGGGAAATGTTGAAACTGAGATAGAGCAAGGTCCATTCCAAGCAGTTATAAATGTCACTGTATATACTATAGTTATGTGTATATATAAAATGTTCTTCTTAAGTGTAAGAATTATGTCACTGATTTGGGTTTTTAGGAACAATAAAGGACCCAGAAGAAAGGCAAGGGATCAAGGGTAAGGAGGAGAGAGATAGAGGGGTGTGTGTGTGGGTGGATATTGAACAAATTGTATTGCTGATTTTTGCGTATCTAGGAATATGTGATGATTAATCCCATAGTTATGTAAAACTATAATGCATTAATAAATAAAAAATAAAATAAAATCAACAAAGAAACAAACAAAAAGATATCAGTGCTTTCCAGAGGTTGGGTGTAAGGAGGGAAAAATAGGTGGAGCCCAAAGATTTTTAGGGCAATGACACTATTTCATATGCTATTATAATGGTGGATGCATGCCTTTATATGTTTATCAAAATCCATACACTGCATAACAGCAAGAGTGAACTTAGGGCTGGAGTGGTGGCTCAGTGGTTACAGTGCTTGCCTGGCAGGTGCGAGGTCCTGAATTCACACCCCAGCACCACGTATGCAATGAAGTGTCAGAGCAACAAAGCCCACGTGAAAAACTAAATAAAAATGGAATCTCTCTCTCTCTCTGTCTCTCTTACTGTCTATCTGCCTTTAAAAAAAAAGTGAACTTTAACTGTGGACTTTGGGTGATATGATGTGTTAGTGTCGGTTCACTGATAAAAGTACCACTCTGGTGTGGGATATTGATAGTTGGTAGTTTGTGTATTTGCAGGAGCAGTGGGTACATGGAAATTCTCTGTACTCTATTCATTCATTCATTTATTTTTTGGTGAACCTAAAGTACTCTAAAAGTAAGTCTATTAATTAAAAGAATCAATGGTTGCAAAATTGTTCACCACTGTCTTGAGTTCAGAGTTATTTTTTTTTTGTCCATTTAGAAGAAAAAACTCATAATCGTGAAGACACATTTTCTCTTACTGAAAGGGATAGAGGCTTTATGAAAAAGACCGATCCTTTATGGATCTTAACCTCTCTTCAGGTTAGTATCAACTGAACACTTCTTTAAAGCTGTGTGGGGCCTGTGTTGGATGTTCATGAGCATGAACTTATTGAATTTCACTTAGAGATAGGGACTTACTGCAGGATGGTGCGACTGGGAAAGTAAGGTAGGGCTGGAGTAGTGAGGGCTGTGTTTGCTGCTTCCGACAATTCTTACCTTATTCCTTGGCATTCGGACGCTATGGATGGTTTTGCAGATGGGCAAGTGTATTATTTAGGGAAGATGCAAAATTCCTTTCTAAACTAGAGCCTGAGAATAGTGGCTTAAAAATTATAGGTATTGATCTCCCCGCCTTTTTACACATTCAGATGGGTGGCTTATTCTGTATGACCACTGAGGATTTCAGCTCCTTTTAAGTAATTCCTTTTTCGATCCCTGATCCTTGCCTTTTGCATGCTAAAAGCCATATCACTACTGCCTTTGCTTCCCCACCAAGAGGGGAACGAATATGAGGAAAGTGGCTGTTGTCTGCTGTCACTGACACAAGAATGGCACATGTCACATCTCACTGTTACTTACTTTCCTTCAAGAACAATGTCCCCTTCTGGCACCATCTAACTGACATCTGGCTAGACAACCAAGACTTGGCTGCAATTCTACTATCTTGGGATATTTTTGGTGGATACCTAGTCATACCTATGACATCAGAGAAATAATCAGACATGTGCTTCAGAAAGTAAATTCTGATTTTTTTTGTGTGCCCTATAGCGCCTATCACTGAGCTATGAGGTAGACATTCTGTCAAAAATTGTTGACTCCTTAATTGGTCAATAAATCGATTGGCCCAGGGTGAGGGTTGAGTGCCCTCTTGTTTACCGATAGGGAGTGGCATGTAAAGATTCACAGATGGTCCCTGCTCAGGGACGCCTTTTTCAACACAATATAGGAAAGTGTTTTCTGAAAGTCTGTTCCACTCTATTCCAGTCATGACTGGGAAGCCCTCATGAGACAAAAGGGAAGATACAAGACCCCAAATGAAGAAGCTGGGAAATAATCAATGTGCCATTCTTCCATTGCTGGGAGGAGCTAAGCACAGTGGCACACTTCATTTATACCACTTGGTTTGCAGAAAGATTTTTAAGTGCAATCAATATAAGTATTTTATTAATCATTTTTTAACCTCCCGTTTTTCCTTTCATGATGGAGAGGATGGGGTGGTGGTGAGAGACATCTGCTCTAATAGAGAGGAGCATTTTATCACTGCAATTATATAAAATCAATGCTGGGCTGATTTCATAGAGCAAGATAACTTTTTATCAGGATTTTTTTTTTACTGTTATTTTAACATTCCTGCAGATATAAAACAACCTATTGCTTGTACTAGGTCACCTGCTCCCAGTCTCCTCCTTTGTGTGCCACTTCCTTTCTTCTTCCCTCTTTGCTTTCTTCTCACTTTTCAAAATGGATCTGGCCTCACTCTCTCATACTGCTATCTTCCCATTCTCTTCTAAAGCTCAGGCCAGACTTTATTCTAGTCACTTCTAACTCACTCTTGTCAAGGTCACCAGTGACCTTGAAATTGCTAGACTCCAGGATTGACTCTCAGTTCTTGTCTTATTTCCGCCATGGCAATCACACTTAACCGCATTCGCTCATTTTCTCCTCGAGACTCTTGCTTCCCTTGGTTTTCATTCTGCTCTCTTTTCCCTGCTACCAGGTCTCTATTTTTTCCTTCTTGATTTCCTAATGTTGGAGTGCTGCAGAGCTCAGTTCTGCATCCTTTTTACCATCCATACTTGCACCCTTGTGATCTTAGCTAATCTCCAAGCTTTAACCATCACATGTAAACTGATGACTCCTAGAATTCCCTAGATTTTCCGTTCTATGTCAGAGTCATGCATCCATCTCCCTCACTTGGAGTCCCATCAAATAGATGTGTTAAACATCATGCATGCCTCCTTGATCCCTCATCTCCCATCTGCGGGTACTCTGTTGGCAGCCTTCTCACCTGAGTTAATGGTACATCCTAGTGCTCAGGTCAACCCTATGAATTGGCTCTGTTTTTCCCTTGGCTTCCCTTAGCATTCAGTGGAATTGATTGCCAAAGCCCTATGATCTTCCCCTCCACCATCACTGTTTCAGTCTCATTCCCTGAACCATTCTGTCTCTGTCATTGTCTAACCACACTGGCCTCCTTGTTGTTCCTCAAGTACTCCAGGTACACACTTAGCTCAGGGCATTTGCACATTGGTTCCTATCCAATCAATTATCTTCCCCCCTTATTTTCTAGCTGTTTGGCTTTGAACAAGTCCATTTGTCCACTTCAGGTCTCAGGTTCTCCTTTGTAAAATGGGGATAATAATAGTTTCTTTACCAGCTTGTTCAGCGGATTAAATAATCTAATGTTGGCAAAGCACTTGCTTGAGGACCTGACATGTATGTAGCAATCATAAAATATATAATTATTAAGAAGTCACTATTATTTTACGTCCATGAAAAGTTAATTGTTTTTGTTATGGTTATTGTCTATTAGTTTTGGCAAGTGTCAGAGGCATAAGAATTGAAAATATTATCCTTGCTACACAATAAAGGGAAACAAAAATAATAAATGATCTCAACAGGCTCCCAGATCAGAGCTGATTCTCAACATTATGGCTGAAAAGGAGAGCAGGGCAAGCAAAGCCCTTGCTTTCTTGTGGTCCCTGGAGTGTGTCACATGCTACAGATGGCCTCTGTGACAGGGAGACCAGCAGGCTGTGCCCTAGCAGGGTGGGAAGGCCCTTGTCCTCTCACACCACCTTTTCAGTCCCCAGCACCTTCAATTGCTAGCTCAGCTAGGGGTGGTTTCTGAGCATCCTATAGTATTTATAATGCCAGATCCAAATATGTGTCCCAGACACTGAGTAGTGGTAAACTCCTGCAAAAGGCCCTGCCCCCCACTATTAAACTGGATCTCTGGGGTTGAGTAAGGAGCACTGTGACTTTTGTCTGTCCTCTCTGTGTGTTTCCACAGCCCAGCAGGAAGAGGATCTTGTGGATGCTCTCCTGCTCCCACCTCACCAATTTCCCACACGTCTCGTTCTTTAGAGGCACCAGAGTCCTCCATCCTAGTTTGCAGCAACATTGGCTTTACAATGACTCACCTATTTGCCAGAAACTTCATTAATCCTCCCAGAATGTTTTTCCTTGTTCTACTGACCCTGAAAAATTATTAAAGGTGGTGGTGCGATGTAGGATGCTTCACATGGTAGCATGCTCTGGCGTTGGCTCCAATCCCAGTTCTATTAATTTTTACCTGCACTTTCTTGGGAAAGATATTTAATGCATCAGAACTCCACTTCTCCCTTTGGAAAGAAAGGGAAGATAATATGCATCTCCAGGGTTGTTTAAGGATTTTAAAAAGATGGCTTATGAAAGACCTCAATAACCATTAGACCTCAATAACTCTTTATTATTTCTCCACAACCTTCCATAAAATCAAACTCCTTAGAAGAGGAGACAACACCAGTAGCTTAGAATAATGACAGTGGGGAAGTGTGTACAAGATCAGGATAGGAAGTGCATTTGTTTGCATGGTTGGCTTAAAATAGCAAGGATGCATTGTCTCATAGTTACACAGGATTGAAGGCACTAAGGTGCTGTCAGGCCCACGCTGTCTCTCCGGGCTCTGGGGGAGAATCTTTCTTTGCCTTTTCTGGCTTCTGATGCTTGCTGGTTATTCCTGGGTTTCCTTAGCTTATAACTCTATCACTCCAATCACTTGATCATTTTCTCCCTGTGTTTTCACATCATTTTTCTATGTGTGTGTGTGTGTGTCTGTGTCCAAATTTCCCTGTTTTTATAAAGATACCAGTCATCTTTGATCAGGACCTGAATGACTGTAAGGAAAGTGACAAATGAAGGAAAGAAAGATAGAGGAGGACGCTGGCTCAATAGTAACACAGGTTTATTTGGGAGAAATCTGTGGAGGGGGGCCCAGTGGAGTCTGGGAACCACCTATGGCTTACAGCCTGGAGTAGATATAGAGGGAGTGGGGGGGGGGAGGCCAAGGTGGGAGTTTTCTGGTTAAACTGAATTTTTGAGTAGGGTGGTGATCCTCTGATAAGGATCTGAGACAGTAGGTTCTGATAAGGTCCTGAGTCGTAGATTTTCAAACAGTGAATAGGGCGTTTGCTGTCTCGCTCACATGAGTGATTAATGGTATTTTTCCATATCCATCATTCCAGACTCTAAAGGGATGTAATGAGTTGAGTTGATGACATCAAGTTTTTATCCAGTTAGTGTGTAAACAGACATAAGTATTAATTCTGCCTAGGAAGAAGATTCCTAGGTTATAATGGAAGCAGCCAGAGAGGTGATAGCAGACAACTGCTTTAGCTGGAGGCGAGATCTTATAGGGAAATTTTAAAAGGAGTGTAATAGGTGGTCACAGTGGGCTTGGAGATTTCCCACACTGTGGTTGACACCTCAGGGAAGAGATCTGACAGGGCTGTTAGAGGGGAAGAAGATAGCATGAAAGGTTAAAGGAGTATGGAGGCCTACGATGGGTGTTAAAATGAATGGAGGTGTTGAATTTAGTTAGGAAATTCCTGCCAAGAATAGGAGTTGCTCATTTATGCATCAGGGCACTCCAGAGGGAGAGATCATGCTAGAACAATAAATAATGCAGCAAAAATTATTTTCTGCAAGCAATTAGTACAGAACAATCAGGGTTATCTAAGACAGCTTCATAAATTGATCATCTGCAAAACCTTATTTCCAAATTCATATTTGTACATATAATCATAGCAGGTATTAATATATTATATTTTGTTAATTTTCTTTTCAGAGCAGTACAATATTCTTGTCTTTTTGTCTACTCCTTTGTAGTTGACAGTGGTCTTATTTGTTCCTTTTGAGAACTTAATTAGACAATTCTACTATTTCATGAAACTATTCATCTATCTGTGAATCTCTCTATAGTATCATGTATATATCTAAACAAAGTTTTATTTTTTATCTAGAAATTTCATTTTTTCCCCACTGTGACAGGTATGTGTGGACTCTTTGAAAGATTAATATATATTAGGTTCTTAACTTGTTGGAAGGTAAAAAGATACTGGAAGTAATAGATAGTTAATTTCATTGCAGAAAAATTTGTTTTCCTGAAATGGTGAAAGATTTTTTTCCTTCATTTAAAATATTTGTTTCCTAGTAAAAGAAACAGCTCTATAAGTTGAAACAATGTCATTTGTGAGCAAATTGTTCAGCAACATTTCCTGGGCCAGCCAATAACACTGGTATATACACAGCAAATCATTTCAATTTACCAACTGTTCTGAAATTATCTGACCAAGCAGAAAGCATTAATCCGAATCCTGTTACAAATGGACATTGAAATAGGGTCATGAACCCTGGAAAAGATGAGGAAGAATCATTTTCTCTCTGATTTGGAATGGCCCCTTTTATCATTGTTCAGTGTTTTTCCTCTTTTTATTTGTAACTAATGACATACTGCAGTTCAGGTCTGTTGGTCTTAATCTACAAACTAGGCCATTAGCAACCCCCATCTGCATGATGGCATACCAATTAAAATTAGGAGATTAAAGAGTAATGTTCCTTGCCTGAGACCGTTTGCATACCAATGACAATTTACCCAGCTATTGAATGAAGAAAGACATAAATGGCAGTGAACTTGATATCATTAAATTGAAGGGACATCAGATGAAGGAGAAGGGAGTGGGAAAAAGGGCCAGTCTGCTAGGGAATCGAGGATCAAAAGTCAGAGACAGAGTTTGTGAATACTTTTTTTTACTATTTCCTATTTATCCATTAATTTTTATTTTCTATACATATTAGAACTTCATCTAAATTAAAAGTAGGTCAGACTGAGGGAGAAGAGAATTGAATTCCATATTTCACCATTCCAAAAAGAGCTCTGAACCCCCAGTTTTTCTTTCCATGGATTGAGAAAAGGGTACTTAGCCTGTTACTACAGCCAAAGGTGGGGAGATGATAAAATAAATGAGAAAAATTTGACATTCAATTTTAAAAGTTTTTAGAAGATATCTGAAGAAAGGTTCAAAAGTGAGAAATGGGAATTCACTCAATTTCGCTTCAAAAATAGAAAATTTATTGTAGTCTTCACCCACATACAAGTAGAGCCCTCATGTGCTGATATATATACCAATACCCAGTCATTTTTCTACCAGCATAATTCAACATCCAAAGTGTATTAAATAGAGTATAAGTTTTGGGGTCTTTGGAAGAACATTTAAAATAACCAAATTAATAAACCACAGTAACATTTCCACAAATCTCCTTCTGTTTCTCAAGGTCCCTAGACCTTTCCATCCTTTCAAATCAACCATTCACTTGTGGAATTCTTGGCATTCAGTGCTCCCAGCAGTTTTCTCTTTTGGTATGTATCCTCTGTCTTTTGTTTCCTTTCTCATTAAAACAAGAATTCTCTGTTTCTTCCCCATCTTGTGAGAACTTTACTTTGAGCCTTCAGCATAAAGAAATATTAATAGCAAAAAGATGTTCTTCCTTGAAGTGTGGATGGAGGGATATGATTGGAAGAGATGGGGAGGATAAAGAGCAGGATGGGAACAACCATGCTCTTGACCTTGATGCCCTTAGGTCCTTAAGAAACCTTCAGGAAGTTAAGGATGCCAGCTACGCCCCCCTTCTGGTTCCTGGACCATAAGGCTGTTAGAAGTCCACGTCAAGCAGTCAAGCATCAAGACTGTTTTTCTCACTTCCAGGATTGCTGCTTCTCACTTGGGTTCCAGAATTTCACTGTGTGATTGGAGATTAAGTAAAATTGTCTGCAAGAGGACCCCATCTCCCAGGCCCTGCTCACTGGGCCAGGGAGGAATCCTCAACCCAAAGCCAGTGAAGCCAGAGTTCCACCAGTAGTGAATCAGAAATTCTCTCTCTCTCTTTCTTTCTTTAAAATTAATTGGTACATTACAATTATATATAAGAGTGGGATTTGTTGTTACATATTAATACATGCACACAATAAAACACTGTACTTTGGGGAGATTCGAAGTAAGACCAATAACAGGATTTTGACCAGGAGGACCTAATCTGAGAGATCAGTAACTGGTGCTCCTCTTCTGACCATATGTAGGATGAATAAGCACAAAGATTTAGAAAGAGAAACAGGGAGAGCAGAGCTATAAACAGAGATGTGTTCCTCACAAAATAAAATTGACTTGAGAGAAATTTTAAACTTTTGCCAGACATTTAATTAAATATTAGCATTGTGTTGGGGAAAATGTTCTAATATGTATTATTATACTTACATGAATTTCCCAGTTTTTTCTCTTTCACCCTACAAAAAATAAGAGAGATTATTATTGGCTGAGAGAGGTAGTAGGACCATCTGTGTTATAATATATAGTTTATATAATAATCTATATGGGAAAATAATAGTGTAATAGATACACAGATACACACAGACACACACATATGCTTCTCTGTAGTTGTTTAAATATAACTTGAAGATAAGAATATTCAGGAGTGCTCCCTGCTTACCCCTTTACCCATGGAACATTGATTTCACATTGGTGGCAGATTGTGGGGAGCATTTGTCTAGAAGGTGTTTTGTGGTCTGTCCACAATGATGTAGACTGTTCTACAAGATATGCCTGGTTGAAATGTCTAAACTGGCTTGATCCATAAACATGATTAAGTTCTCTCATAACTATGGAAACAAAATTTCAATAGGAGTTAATTTTAGTTTGAATAGTTGTAAATGTTAGTCACTGGAACAGATGAGCATATCCTTTCAAGATAAATGCTTGTTCGAACAATGAACAAGTACATATAAAAGCCATTTCATGGGGATTTTTTTCCACTGACTCATTGCCTGGTTTTAACTACATGCAAAAAGCAGTTTAACCCTGTACCTTGCAAGTAGTCATTGGAACTGGCTCATTGTCTTTTGCTTGGCAGACAAAATCTGTGCTTTAAAGTACAAAAATCTGATTCCTGTCTTCACTGTGTGGAGTGCACTGTATTTTGAACAATTCAAAATTCTTTGTTTCCAGGGAAAATAACATACCGAGGCCCATCTGTGGTGTCCATTGCAGATGTGTCTACAGGGAAAAGAGCTTTCAGAATTTCTAGAAGGCTAAAGGTAGAAATATTATTCACTCACTTGTTGAAGATGTGACCTTTCCCAACTTTGGATACAGTGGGTTTGATTCAAGAACCAGGTGAGTCCAGTGTTTGTAAACAACCGTTCTATGAATATTTACTTCTTTTGAAATGACAATGGAATTAGGCAATAACAAGACATTTAGTTTTAATTTTTTTAAAGAGTGTCTTTGACAGCTGAATTCCAGGGGGCCAGGGAGAGCCCACGTTACATATTCTGCTTCTGTGACCACCCAGTACTGCTCCTTTCTTCCACTTGACTTGTGTGTGGTGCTGTGACAGATGTGTTTGAACTATTTTTTAGTCATTTTGCTGGTTGTGTTATTTTTCTGGAATGTTCTGACTGAACCACATATGTCTTCAGATTTTTAATAGCAAAATCTATAAGGACCATAATGTTTTCATTATTACTTTTTGAAATAGCCAAATTCTTGGCAGAAAACAGAAAGAAGTCTTAGTGTGTATTTTGAAGATGATTTTATGGGACTCTTTATAGGTGTTGGGTCAGGGTTAAGGGATTGAGGCCTCTCAGGACTCTCAAGGGAAAGCAGCTGGACCCCTCACCCTGGAAGTCAGTATCCTTGAGTGGCAACAGAGCAAACCCCAGACTGGCCTATTTGGTATTCAGCATGGTGCCCAAGAAGACATGAAGGCCAACATTTAGGGAAGAAGCTGAAATCCAGTCCAAACCAATGTCTGAAGGGAATTGGAGAGGGACTGGCCATGAGCTGATGCAATTTGGTCATTTCATTCCAATTGGAAAGAAAGTGGGAAGCATGCTGCAGAGATTTTCTTAGTCTTTGTAGATGAGCGATGGCAGATATTTAGAGGACATCTGCAGCTTGTGCAGTTGTTACTGAAGGAATCAAGTAGGTTTGGATATGAAGTGATTGAAGCTAACTACACTCTATTCTAGATGATTCAGGTGAGCCATTTATCTTACATCTTACTTTTCAGAGTCCTGACTTGTCATATTTTTCTGTAATTCCTCATTCTAGACCCATTTTTATGGCTTGTCTCATTCTCTAGTTCTTACTAATCATTTAAAATGAATATAGTTAAAGGTACCCTTTGGTCCCTCCAAGCCCTGGTTATCTAACTGGAAGGAAGACCAGGATATTGGGAAATAAAATGTAGTGGTAGGCACAAATGCAACTTTTGGGAACAAATCACTCTTGAATCTTATGGGTTGATCACTATATATTTTTTTCTCCTGTTATAGTCCAATGTAGGAAGGATGGCTTTCCTTCATCTTTTGTCTGTACCTTCTGAGCCAATGGTCTCCACTATAATCATAAGAGAAGTGAGGCATTGTGTAGGATGTTTGTAAAGGCCAGGCAAAGAAGATGTCCATATCATTTTTATTCCCTTTCCTCAGTCAGATGGACCCAACCATGCTGCAAAGGAGCTGGAAAAATGCATTTTTTATGGATATTCTGGAAAAGGAACCAATGGATCACTCCCATAATGATGGTCAAGAAAAACTCAGATATCTGGGAAAAACCCAAGATATCTTCCTTCTTGGAGAGTTAATATGTAAGTGGCTTTGATGTCTTTGATGAGTCCAAATCGATTGATAGGAGTACTTTTGGAGTCAGGGGTTAGAGATAGGGACATAGCAGTTGAAATAATTTAGCTTTAATACAATATCTAGGATTGTGCTTCTGGATAAGGAAAAGAATTAAGAACTAGTACATTGCTGAGAGTATAGGATTTGGAAGCTGACCTGTAGACAAAAGAGGGAGGTTAAAGAAATATTTTCAAGAATGCCAAGAGAGTGAAAGACCTGATGATTTTGATGTCTATGACATGAAGATGAAGAAGGTAGATTTATCAGAATAGAAGATGGTGATATTGTTTTTTGACAAGTTGGAATGATTTCTAGGCAGAACTGTGCAGCAGATGTTTGTAGAAGTGTCTGGGGAGCCTTGCCTGTGGTGGCTGAAGGCATGGATGCAGGTGAGCACCACAGAGGCAGGTGGAGTTGTAACCACTCAGAAAGAGAGATCTAAGACTGAATTTTGGGGAATATTCTTGGGCAATGCAAAAACATTTGTAGCATATCCTTGGTTCTGCTTTTAGTAAAGTCACAGTAAAAGATGGGAAAGTCCCCAATAAATTATGACTTCAAAATTTATTTATTGGGGCTGGAGCAGTAGCTCAGAGGTTAGGGTGCTCGCTTGGCACACGCAAAACTGCAGGTTTGAACCCTAGCACCACATATACAACATGTTTCAGAGCAACGAAAGCCACAGGAAAAACAAAATAAAATTGATTCTCTGTCACTCACTGTCCCTCTGTCTTAAAAAAAACTTATTTATTCATTTTTAAAATACTAATCCTTTTTTTGATATCTCTTTTTTACCATTTGGGATATATGATATCAAACATGTGTTCCATTTTCAGGATAAAGTAGTTGGTATTTAGTTTATGTAATGATTTGATATCTGCAATAAAATAAAGCAATGACCTGGTTCTTTTACCCAAATGCCAAAGGTTATTGTGCAGAGCCTCAATATATAGTTTAAGTGTTTATTGATACATCTGTATAAAACTACAGAAACCTGTTATTAAGGAAATCACATTTCTCATACTTAATGTGCTTCTAAAGGAATCATTTTTACTTTTGCAAAATCGACTTGGTCCTTTCTAACCAGACTTTTAAATCATCATTTTATTAAAAATAATTGAAAGAACTGTGCTAACGAAGCAGGCTTGTGAAACATCTCTCCTGCCTTGAGTTGCTCATTTGCTTGCATGACTCTAACCTGTTTTGAAGGCAGATTAACAACAATTAACAACCCCAAAGGAAAAGTTAAATAATTAATAGAGAATTTAAACAGATGGAGCTGCAGCTAAAATATGTGCAGTAGGAAGCAGAAGGGACTGGCCCTCAAGAGAAGGGAGCTTGGCACATTTTCGTTCCCTTGATATATTGCATAACAAAGACTGTCTCACCGTAGGCTTTGAAGAAATCCTCTTAGTTTAAAAACCTCTGATAGGAACGCATAAGTGGGCTTCTGTTAACCATAGACTCTGAGCTGTATCTCTGGGTTTTTCTGTAGGAAAATATTGGTGAGGATTAAAAAAATATATTAGAAGTATTTTCTGACACAAGTTGTTTTAAGGGAATGAAGAGAAACTGGGCTGAGATGGAGGAAGCCCACGGTTATCACTCTCATCAACCTGAAAAGTTTCCTGAGGTCCCTAGGGCAGGGGTAAAATTATTGTATTTTTGCTTGTCAGTCATTCTTTAGTGATGAAAGAAGCTGTGTTTGAAAGTGTCATGATTGTTACTAGATGGAAAAATTTTCTGGAAGCTTGCCTGGTGTGTATGTGCGCGCGCGCGTGCATGCGTGTGTGTTAAGAGTTGAAAAAGACTCTGGGATTTAGACTCCATTATTACATTAAAGACTATCGAGATATTTTGGAGGGAAGCCTAGGTAATGTGAAAACAGAACGCAGTATGTACACAATATTATTATTTGCCTTTTTAATAGATATTTAATAAACTTTGAATGTGGTTTCAGCTCTGATACTTAAAGCCCAAAACTTACACAAAGAGTTCTGCTTTGGTGACCATGAAACCAAAGAGAATTGAAACTATTTTATGGAATTCTTAAGAATATGTTTGGAAGTGTCTTTTAGTACTGAGTTAAATGGGGAAAATTATATTTCATCCTTCAGGTTAAAAACATTTAGATTTCTTACTGCTTTTTCCTCTTTTTCTTTTTGGTCCTGGAAATATCTGGAAATTTTGAAAAAGAGAAAACCTTTGGCCTCCTATGAATGTGACAGAGTTTGTGTCTTAGGGGATTAGAAGTTGAACTACACAAACGAATGGGGGCAACCTTGGCAAAGGTGATTAGCCCAAGGCCCCTGGAGAGTAGTGCAGGTTTCAGGGTACAGAACCATATGTGGAAACTGACTCTAATATGTCTTCGAAGAAAGAAGGATCATGAAGGATCCGGATAGATCAAGGGGCTCTGGTTCAAGAGACAGCATGTACAGAGAGGAATTGAGGTCCTGAACCACACGCGTGCTACTGAGGGACCAGCATTTTGTTTCAGGAGTAGCTAAGGATCAGAGATAGGCAACTAGGAAAAGCCGCAGATGCCTTGATATTGTGTGTTACACTTAACACAGAATTTAACAAGGGGTTTGAGAGCCTCCATGCATGTGCTACTACTATAAAGATGAAACTGAGGATAAATTCAGAATTTGCACTAGAACTCAGATCCACCCAACAAATTTCAAATTGCAATGCAGAAATTACTGTTAAGGATGTAAAATATTCACAGTGTTTCTCCATGTGCTTTGTCTAAGTAGGATCAGCTGCTGTACTCTAACTAAATAAATTGAAGAATGATGAGCTCAGGGAATTGCAGCATTTGAAACCTTATACATGGGAGTTTAAATGACATGGTCTCTAGAGAACAAAAGGGCACATAAGAGCGAGGAATAACCATGCGTTTTCTTTGTCTGTATTTCTGTCTGTCATCATTTGCTCTGAAAGCAGCAAGTTGCCAAGTGTACTGTGAACCACTGCAGCCACTGTTAACAGCCCTGAAAGTGAGTTTGGGAGTGGATCGTCCGGCCCCAGTCCAAATGTCAGATCCCTGAAGCTTGAGCCACCAGTTGATTGCAAACATATGAGGACCTGGAACCATTCAGGTAAAGATTTCCAGATTCCTAACCCTGGAGAATTGTATTGAGAAAATAAATTATTGTTGTAAGCTTCTAGATGTGAGGTCATTTGTTATGTAGCAAATGTGAGGAATTTGGATTTTGTTTAGTTATCGTGGCCTTTCACACCAAAGGAAAGGGAAGTCTTGGTGACCTATCACTGGCTTGAAGGTTGATCATGTGACCTTTGAGATAGATGATACAATGCTGTTTGCTGGATCTCTTGTCTATGAAGACAGTCACAGTTTCAGTCTTCTTGAACTTAGGACTCAAATATCAATAAAAGTAAGAAACTGTTCTATTTGCAGTTTCCTTGAAAGCAAAGGCGTGGCTCCATATAGAGCTTTAATAAAATAATTTTATTCAGTTCCAAACTGAGAATAGGAAATCAGGTGTATTGATGTCTATTTTAATCCAATCCAGTAAACATCCATAGACTTAACTTTAAGAAGATCTGTGTTCAACATCTTGAGGCAAGGGCTATAGCAAGAGTGATGGCTCCTTTCCACAGGCACCCCTAATCTAGGGTGGAGATGGATTAGATTATTTCAGGCTTTGTCTTCTCTTTGCCTTGCAACATTTGATTGCTGCCAATCATAGGAATGTTGAAATTGCAGAATACCAAGAGACGAAGACTGGTCTTCAGATTTTCTCTCCTTTTTTCCCTAACAAATACAAATACTATATGTATTGTTTCCAGTCCTATGTAGGATTTCCTGACCTGAAGGTACAGATCATGCATTTATGAGGCTTTCTTGTTATTAAGGTGGGTGCAGAGGGGGTGGGTCTCAAGCTTGGAGCCAAGTTCTTGTGGAGGCAACTAGTGACCTACCTAAGAGCAGAGGTGCCCTTATCTCATTTACTATTTTACTCAGTACACAGAAACTTTGGGTCCATTGTGACATCAGTGTTTTATATTGCTGTATTGAAGGCTTTTGAGATGAGCTTTATCCTAATTTTACATACTTATAAAAAACCAAGCAAGCATGGTTTAATAACAAAAAGTCCTTGACTAAACTAGTCCTTGAGTATAACCCCTTCTTGTTGCAGATGGCACATGTACATATTTACATCCCCTGGTGACCACCCTTCTCTCTGCTTCTGTAAATTTGATGTTTTTAGATAATATATTTAAGTGAGATTATTTGGTATTCATCCTTCTGTTCCTAACAGTCTCTCTATTAATGGTATACAGAGGTCTTTGCACAACTCCCTTCCAAAAAAGTAGACAATGGACACTCTTCTTGAATTCTTTCTGAATTCTAGGAGAAAACAAAAATCCATTATCTGGCAGCAATGGGGAGACACTGGGCTGATTGTAGGGACATTTTTCCAAGGACCTCCTAAACCACAAACACCCAGGACAAACATTAATATAAGACAAAGCCTGGTAGGCCTGCCACCAGAAGTGCATATTTCAAGGTGGCTTTGAGACTTGGGAACACTATTTTGGAATTTTGAGCCATCTTCATAGGAAGATCCATCATCTCGGGGAAGAAGGAGGTCAGCTGGATGCACCGAGGTGGAACTGATGGACTAAATTGCCAATGGCCGCAGAATGATCCAGCGACAGTCTGAAGCCAAGAGGACAGAAACAGCTGTATCTAAGCTGCTCTGAAATTTGTCTCTAATTACACTCACCCAATAAAAGCTTGGTTATTTACCATCGAAGAGAGGCTCATAATGACGCTTGCATCTTCATCCTTCCAAATCATTCTGCCAGGTTTTTTTTTTTCCTTCCCCTAGGTTTGAAGTGCAAATGTCGGGAAAGGACATTCCCACAATGTCCTGTCACTTGCCCAATACAATGTAAAATCATCTTGTTGTTTCAGGTGCTAAAGGGGTGGTCTGCTTCTTGAAAAAGAGAGCAAGTCAGTCCACTAAGAAACTGCTGTGTGTGTGTTGTTGCCCGAGGAAGATTAACCAGGGAAAAGTTCCTCATTTATCTGACAGCAGCTATTTTAGGTTAACTGTTTCTGTGTTAGACCTAGTGCTCACTGTTGTATATAGCTTCGCACAATTCCACTGTGAAAAATGCACTAGTGTACTAGAGCTAGGACTGACAGTGACAGGTCAATAAAGACCTCATAAAGTCTTTCAGATGCTGATGTCAGTCAGCACGTAGCAGGACTCTGGTAGCCATTAAACAGGTGGGTTTGCAGAACAGAGTTCATTTTAAGAACCTCGTCAGCATTATGGTCTGAAACAGAAGTGTCACTGTGACACATTGCTATTGTACTGTTCTCTGAAGCCTCAGTCTTAGTCCAAGTTCCTGGCTGTAATTTGAAAAATGATGGTTAGCAGTTACTGCATAGCATTTCTATGTAACCATGATTGGCTTTGGAAACAGACAGATGGGTTCAATTCCATTTTTTTTTTAAGAGAGGGACAGTGAGAGAGGGTGAGAAGCAATCAATTTTATTCAGTTTTTCACATGGTTTTCATTGCTTCAACACTTCATTGTGTATAAGGTGCTGGTGTTTGAACCTGCGTCCTTGCACATGCCAGGCAAGTGCCGTAACCATTTTGCCACCACTCCAGTCCCCATCTTTTATTTTTTTTACATGATGTGAACTCAGGTTCCTTAAATGTACTGAACCTTGGTTCTGTTGTGTCCAGTGTGGATAATAATACAAAAATAAAATAGCAGGGGAATGCGTTTAACTCTTCCCAGTTCCCAGGGAAATACACTGTTGGCTTTGAGAACAGGTGCAAAGTGCTCAGAGTGTTGTCTCCTCGACACACTGTTCAGAAGTGTCATTACTGCTATTAGAAGTTATTCTGACCCCCTGTTAACTAACATGGGAATTGAGAGGTGGCTGGGATTGCCTCTGATTGATTACTCAGTGAATTCTCTTGAACTGAGAGTGCGGGTGTTCTCGTTCTTGCTTTCCATTCCGATGTGGTTTTCATAGTCTTTATTTGCCCTAGATGACTTACACTGAAAATTTCTGTGTAGGAGGCATTTGTGCAGATCTTATTTTAGCAAAACAAATAGGACAGATTTATTCTTTTTCTCTTGAAATAAGCACTTTGCTGAGGCTGGCCCACCCACTCCATCCTTGCCATCCTTTTTCAACCCACATTGGCCTCTTCAGTGTTCCTTCTCATGGAACTGGTGATCTGTCAATCAGCAACGTTGACCGCACACACTCCGGTTTTCCTTCATCAAGGACAAAGTTCCAAGAAGCATAATTGAAATAAGAGTAGTAATAAAACGGAATTTATTCCTGTTTTGATTTGCTGCTTGATGGCTCTCAAACTCACTCAGCATATTGTTAAGCCTGAGAAGTAGCAGACTGACTTTCATTTCTCTCGCCAACTCCGATCAGTTGGCAATGATTTTCTGGAACACTGTCTTCTGAAGACTTTTGACAGTGTGTCTAGGTTCAACAGTGAAAAACTGGAGTGGCTTACTTAAAATGTCTGCTGTGGATGCAGAAAATGAAGGGGAGGTAGTGGCATTTGTGCCAAGTGTTTTTGACTATTTCTTAAGATTTTGGGGATGGAAGAAATGTTGGAAACTCTTTTAAAGCAGAAATAATTATTGATTCATCTCAATTCATACCAAAACAAATGCATTGTTTTCATTTTGTTCCTCAAAAATTTTTTAGATTTATTCAGCATATGTATTGAGTGCCCACAACATTCTGAGAAGGTAGTTATCCTACCAGAAAAAGAAGTTCCATTGACCACATGTAAGATGTACCAAGTTCACCAGGCATCTTTGGTTCTATCTCTTAGTCTTCATTTCTCTATTCCATTTCAGTTAAGACTTTCATTATCCTGACCTGGTCTATTACCACCATGATTTTCTAGGGAAAGGGGAACACCTCAGTTTACCAATTGCCTGAGGTATTAAAATACGTTTCTGAGTTCACCAAGGGAGAGATAAAGCAATGAGAAAGAAAAAAGAACTAGCAAGGAGAGACAAGCACCAGAAGCAGGTATCTAGTACTGCCATTGAGAGATGACTGGGAGTAAAGAAGATACTTTATTTGGAAATACTTTTCAAATACTGCAGACACTGTGAAAGATTTTCTCTTAATAAATTTTTCTTGGAGTTTAGAAGGTGGACATACACTCCTTTCTGTCTTTATTGGTTGTAAAGGCTTATGACTAGGACAGTGTCCTAAAAGGTGTGCTCACCATTATCTGTCCCCATCCTTGCCATCAGCCCATTTCTAGATGTGCATATCTCTAGTTATGTCCCTCCTCTTCTTAAAGCACTCTGAGGGCTCCATTGCCCATGGTAGAGAGTTTTGGTTAGAACCTATCAGGGCACTAGGATAATTCGTAAAGTGTGTGCCACTGACTGAATTTAAGTATTGAAGATTGGTAGGGATTTATTTTTTAAATGGACATTTCAATTTTTTCATAATTTTGAATTTTGTTGTTTTTTTTCCTTCATGAAATAGAGAGGGATGGGCTACATATAATCAGCAGCCAGTCTTACTATGCTGGGGTATACATCATGGCATTTGCCGTCAATGATTGTGATGATGTTCCTGTTATTATTTCTCTCCAAATCTGGGGTTGTCCAGGGACATGTGTTCTGAATTTCACTAAAAAATGTCACAGCTTTTGCGATTGAAAAGCCTCTGGCCCATGAATTCCATATTTAATCAAGTCCAAATTCCATAAGGACTATATTACGAACTCTCTGATCTCATTTTGGTTTACCTCTCATGACAAATCTTTAAGAGTACTAAATTTTGCTACCATACATTTATTCAATCAACTTTCTCTGTCCAAAATGTTTTTTAATAGCCCTTCTTCAAATCAATTTGAAAAACATCTCAACTACTTTAAAAACACAATTCAGTTCAAACATTACTTCCTCTAGGAAGTCTACCTTTCCCTGCTGCGGGTAGAATTGAGTGATCACATTATTGCACAAGACTGGAAGAATGGGGTCATTTTTATCTGCATTTTTCATTCATTTCATCAAGTCCCAGTAGAATGTACCTAATACATCAGTTAGGATGGTTCAAGGCCTGCTGCAACAACATGTAATTCCAAAACATCAGTAGCTTGCCATAACATTTTATTTATTGTTCATGGGAATTGTCTGGGGTCTTTCTTTACACCATCATTCAAAGACTTGGAATGATGATTCAGCTATCACCTTGAATAGGACTGGGCTGGTTATTGTGCTACATAGTCTACTCAATCCCAATGTCACTTATCTTCCTGATACATTAATTATAACCAGTACTGTGATCTTACCTAAACACAGAAAAGCAAGGAAATGCAGAACTGCCTTCTGGACATAAGACAGAGGGATAGGAATAATTGTCAAATAGCATTTACTATGATCATATATACCCAATATAAAACCAATCTTGCTTGTTCCCATGAGTTGTGGAGGAGCTCATTTTCCTGGGCACATTGTGTGTGATGTATGTGGATCTTGACTGTTGCTTAGCAAGGAAGAAGGGAGGGATGACTTTTGGACAGACAACTGACAGTGTTACACCTTGTTTTATCAATGCGTACAGCCAAGTTCAAGGGTGGAGAGTCTCAGAGCATCACAGAATTCTCTGCTCCTCTGGCCCATTTCTCCTGTTCTATGGAAAGCCCGTAAGGCTTACACTGCTACAAACTCGGTGAGCCATTATGCTAGGAACTTCATATTTAACACCCTACTTCTAGTATAAATACCCTATGAGCTTGGTATTATTTCCAGATGAAGAAATAGAACACTGGAGAGGATAAATCGCTTATTCAAGGTCACAGAGCTAAAATGTGGTGGAACCAAATTTAATTCCTGCCTGTCTCCTGCATCTGTAACTCCTGTTCTTTTCGATTTCTTCAGCTGGATACAGGAAACCTCTGGAATTTTATTAACCTCTTTTCAAGTTTAACATCATTTTAACTGGTACCCAATATTATCTGAGGGTCCTCTAAGTTTTGGGGCTTGCTTTCTGATTTGTAAGCCACATTTCTTTTTGCGGTAAACATTTTTCTACATACAGTTTTAAGGGAGGGTATCAAGGGTTCATCTTCTCACACAGTGCTGTTCTGACAACATGGGGGCATTTTGCGGTGACAGCACACTTTAATTCAGAAAAATGGATGGCATAGTCTTTCTCCTGCAGTGGGAGATTTATACTTATTTCTTCCCCTCTGTTAACAGGATTTATTCGTTGGCCCTGAGCAACACATGCCAGAGGCTGCGCTTTCTCCTCCCTCCATCACCCCAAAATAGCTCTTGGTACTTAATAAATAATCATTGTTATGACTCGAAATGCTTGCTCTAACCAGATCAAACAAGACAATCAGATTTTATTTTGTAAGGCAATGAAAAGTAGTTAGTTTATCACATCTCTTTCAGAGAGCTTGGGTGGGGGTTTCAGCCATGATGATGCTACTTTATTACAAATTTCTATCAGGGGCATAGGCTGAAATTAACATTTGATGACTTCTTCATTGGTGTCTGATTTTTTTTTCATAGGCAGACTCTAATAAAGAAGTCAGTTAGAGCTATTAGACATGTTTTAGAAGAATTTTTTGATGCATCTCTTCACTAGGATTATGAAATTTAAATCATTGCTGCCATCAGTGTGAATACTAACGATCCAGCCTGCCAGATGGAAACCTGTCATAAATTTCCACTTTTCTCTTACAATGGGTTGTAAATCTTGAGTAAATGACTTCTTGGGTGAGCTATGTTGATGTCAGCTTTACTGCCTTATGCCCACACTGATTCCAATGTCCTAAGTACCTGGAAGGCAGGCGACTCTTAATTATGTCATTTTCTTTCTGCATTATTGAGTTAGAGCAGGGTGCAGCCTCTCCTGACTCGTCTGTGGCTCACTGGCGAACAGCTCTGCTCTTGCTGTGTCGCAATGGGTTCCTTTGGAGCTATTTAGATGCTCTGGCGTCCTCTCAGTGTGTCTAATAGTAAAGCCCCATTTCTTCAGCTCTTTGTTCTCCATTTTGATGAAACACATTCTGTAGGTTTCTGCCTTGTTTTAACTTTTTCTTTTTCCTTCCAGTAGTTGATACGTTAGTTGTCTTCAGGATGCTGCTCTCCATATGAGAATTATACTGCCAGGCCTCCCTTCTTCCCTGGGGGGGCGGATATCAGCGTCCAGAAGAAGTCTTTTTGAGGACTTTTGTTGTTGTTGTTATTGTATTTTTTGGGGGGGGAGGAGGGAGAGATAGTATTATTTTTATTATTTTTTCATCTGGTTTTTGTTTTTCCTCCACTTAGCTGTGTACATGGTGCTGGGGATCGAACCCAGGGCCTCAAGCATAAAAAGTAAGTGCTCTTCTGCTGAACTACCACTCAGTCCCTTCAGTCCCTGAAGGACACTTTTTTAAGCCAATGAGGAGCTTCTGATAACTCATGGTTACTTATCATCACTTGGATTTCTTGGGAGTTAACTATAATTCATTTTTATTTTCTTTTTAAAACAATGCCAGCTTTGAAATCCAAATTTTTCTTTTTTAACACAAAACTACAAAAAAATAAATTTAAATTAAATGAGATTCCTAGTCCTGGGAAGCTGAAAGGAAGGAGATGATAAAAAACATAAGAAAAATATTTAGGTGAGTCAATAAATATTCCCAGTGGAAATCTTAGAAATCCTACAGGTAAAACGGCTTTTTCCAGTTATTGAGTTATTTTCTCGCCAGTTGTTTATTTATTGATTTGTTTTGCCATTAAGCTTAGGAACCAAGTGATAAATGTGCTTCCTCTGTTGTTACAGTGTAATGCATTGAACTTTGCTTGAAACTTCATTAAAATTATATCTGAAGCACCGATTATAAGAAAATGATTAATAATATGATAACATGGAACAACCGTTCTGTGGCACTGTTTGGGGTTTCGGGCTTTTTCTTCCACATTGTTTTGTTCTCTGCTTCTTCCCATGCAGGGAAGTAAATGTCCAACACTGTGTTTTCTTTTCTTCTTTTTTTTTTCTTTTTCATTAAACAACAAGAACCATCATTCTGCAGAAACAAAGACACCAGCAAAATACTTAAAACCCCTAAAATGATTTTCCAACATAATTTCAGTAAGGGCTATATTTTAGTTCAACAATTGTAATTAAACCTGACCTTTAAGCTAATTATGTCTTGACATTTAGGATTTTAAACTGACTTTCTCTGTGCGTATGGTATGTTACATTCAGGTTCTAATGGATAGTTTTGTAGCGTTTACCTGTTGTCAAAAGGTCTCTGTTGTAGCTTGGAAGGGACAACTTCACCCAGCGTCCTGTCATTGGAGGTATAATGGTGCTACTCTGCAGGAGCATTATCTGCCACAATATCAAGCTGATATTGAACTTTTATAAAAGTGTTTGGATATAATTATAGGCACAGCAAAATCCCTGATGGAAATTTTTAAAGAATAAGCCAAAAATTAACTCAGAGTTTAAGTGCAGATAAGTGGGCTTTCTTTGGAAATAGTTTGTGGCAGGTGAGTTGAATGAAGCTTTCTAGCTGTCATAAGAGAAAAGCTGAGTCAAAGAAGAGCTAGGAGAGATGGTAGAGCAAGACCGTGGGCCTGGTTTTGTTAGCCCTCATTAAAATTTAACAGTGGTGTAATCTTCTTACTTTAAACTCTTTCCCAGGCTAATTCCAACTCATTTTTCTCCTTCTTGTTAATATTAACAATAGATAACACCAAGCACTTACAACGTATCAGGCACTGTGTTAGATGCTTCAAACATCTTCTCTTAATACTTTAAGAGTCCTCTGAGGTAGGAGATGGTCTAGCACCAAACACAGTCCATCCATAACCCTTAGATTTTCTTCAAGGGTTAAATCCTCTAGCTGGTGGATCAAGCTAATATTTTGAAATCTTAATGTCTGTGATTCTTTATTGCCCCATTTCCATTATGGGATCATCCCTGTGTTAGCCAGAGATATCTGAGCTGCTTTTAGGAACCATAAGAAATATTCAAGTTTGCTTTTCTAACTTCCTCAGCAAGTCCTAGGAGAAATAGGTTCATAACACTGGAAAGAGGATTGAGAAAGAAGCAGATGGCCAGGCTGCTCATCTCTCCACCTTCTCGTAGGCAGCTCCCTGCAAGACAGAGAAGAGGGGTGGGCAGAATGAGTGACTTGAGAGGAAGGAGGTGAGTGAAGGGGAAGTGGCATGCGTGGAGTACTAGGGAGTCTGTTGGAAGCCCAGGCATCACAGGAAACCATCACTTCCAATGGGTAAGGTACATTTTCAGAACAGCAGAGAAGCCTTGGAAATAGGTGCATTAGTCCCATGGCCCCACGAGATGCAGACTTTCCATGGAGAGCTGCTTGAAGGAAGCCCCTGCATCCCAGAAGAAATATGACTATAATGATCCCTCACCGAGACCATGATCTGCTCTAGGGGAACATCAGGTATTTCTGTGCCTTGAAACATGTGTAAGAGTCCCAAAAATAGGGTGGAAAACATTTTGCCTAGAGAAGCAGAAGTGTTGTAGAAAGGAGAGCACAAATGTGTGTGTGGGTGGGACCACCTGTGAGGGGACACTCTGTTACACAGACACAGACTTCAGTTGTCACTGGTATTCATTTTTCACTGACTTTGATTAAACACAATCTCCAAATCTCAGTCTTATAAAGCATAAGGCATTGGGCTCCTGAAAGAACTCAGGACTCAACCAAATGATGGTCTTCTGGAAGGATGGAGGAGGGGAGGCACTTGGTTTCAGAGGGGCATCTTCACTTCTCTGGTAGTAAGCTATTCATTCTACCTCTTCGGTTGATGGAAGGATAGCCTGCTTGCAGGGCAGTCCCTGGAAGTTGAGTGTGCTTCACTACCGTGAAGAACAGGGCTCTGCCAAGTGTATCCACTGCAGGAGAATGCTGACTTTAAAATGTTAAAACAGTTAAAATCAATAGCCTTTAAAATTTAGGATCAGCTCCAGGGATCTGCCTTAGATCAAGGGGTAGGTGATAGTGAACTACATCACTTACTCGGTTTGTCTACTTGACTAGACTTTGCATGTTATAAAGTTAGGGAAGATTGTTGGTTTCGTTTGTTCGTTTTGTTTGCTTAGAAGTGGTGATAAATGCTTCCTTTAGAATAAGTCCAGTCTTTGGAGTGTCTGTCCCTTCATGAGAGCACCATCTATAGTGGCCTTCACCCAGCTCTTCTAATCAGCATCTTTGCAGTGCCTGAGAAGAATGGAGTTAGTGAGTTTTGGAGCTCAGTGGCATAGGTAGGCAGCAGCAAGGATTCCAAGAGAGTGAACTCATCGCTGTTTGGGAATTGTGGCCATCAGTATGTCATCAAGACAGTGTCAGCCAGCTGATGACTCCAGAAGCAGCAACTGGGCAGAGACCTCAGAGCACACCTCACCTGCTGATACAGAGGAATTGTTTGGATGGACTTGGAGCTAATTTCTTCTCCCTCTGGAGTGGCCTGAGGAGTCTACTATGCAGCCTTACAGCAGACAAATAGGCTCTATCTGTGCAAATGTGCTTTATGGGCCAGATGTCTGACATGACCCCCTCAGCTCTAATCTCTGGTGAATTTATTATCCAGGTCTTACAGCCCCTTGGTGTCTAAAAGAACATCATCTGTAAAATGTGTGTGGGTAAAACAGCTAGCCACATTGCCACTCCTGATGTGTTATAGGCCCGTAACTCTTCCAAGAAGCCTCAACAAATAGTAAATTCAGTGTGAATTTATAATGGCACACCGAAGTGTAGTCAATGACAAGATGTCCATTTTGCTTCCTGAGTGGAGAGCCCCAACACAGTGGGGCCCATCAGAGCTGGTCCATCCTGAGTTAAAAGTTACAAGCATTTTCATTGCTTTTAAACCAGACCGTCTCTCAATATTCACTCTGTATTTATCCACCTCTTCAGCTGAGTCTCTCCTGACCAACAGCTTTACCTTGCTCTGCAAAGCAGTTCTTTCTTTATCAGAAATCATCTTTCCAAGGCCATTTGACTTGACGGTGCCGTGACACACGATGTTTGGATAAAGTGAGATTTATTTCCTCTCTGGCTCTGCACATGAAGTTTGGTGACATATTTTATAGAAGATCACCTGTGATGAGGACGAAGGTCAACGGAAAGCTGTTCAGACAGCGAGGCTGGGCCTCGCGGACCCATCTGAACCTCACTCTCGACCTGTTCCCTGACCGCAATTGCTAATTGGGTCTTCAGTGGAAAGCAAGAAGCAGGACTGAGCACTGCTAACTGTTTGTTTAGCCAGAACATGAAAATCAATTTACTGATGACCAAAAGGGCATAGCAAACAACCTCCCTATGGAGATGGGTGTTTTTGGCCTTGGCATTCAACAGATGCGGTCTGAGAACTTCCATGACTTGCATGCAGATGCAGTTCACATAATTAATGTGTTTGCTTCTTGCATAAAGAGTTTTCTTCACCATATACAGGTCTGGAGAGAGATGGATAGAAAGCCCAGAAGCCTTAGGTCAGTAGAAGTAAGTGACCTATGAAGGTTGTGGGGGTCCAGTTGTAATGATTGTTTGCATTCCGATGTCATTTGATGTACTCTTATCTTGGATCAGTGAGATGTGAAGGGTTTAACAGCTGATGGAGGAAAATAAACAACACAAAATCTTTCTCTGAATGAATTCTTTGTATGGACTTTAAGGAAGCAACTTTTCTAGTTGCTCCTGCAGATTGTGAAATACTAATTGGCTGGATACCAGTCAAAACGGAACCTGGTGATCCCTAGGTCCTGAAGATTTCTCTACAGCCCGGTTCTTGATAGCATTTTAGAGAAAGAAAACAATTGATCTAATCTGAAAATCACATGGAAAGTGGGAATGTTTTTATCACATAGAAAATGAAAAAATAAGCTCTTGACTTTTCTCAACTTAATGCTGTCAGATCCAAAGGAAATTAAAGAAGAATGTGTTGGGATTTAGGAAACTGATTAAAGAAATACCTTGGAAATTAGTCCCTTAGTGCTGGACCTTCTAAGGTAAGATTTATTAGAAGTATCTTGAATGGCAAGCATCCTTTTTATTTTCCCTTTCTCATTTAAGGTGGGAAGCTCTTTGTTCCTTTCGTAGACACTTAATGCTGAATTAAATTCGAAACAGAAAAAGCATGTTTTATCAGGTGGTAGCTTCAAGGCTTGCAACAATAAGTTTCATTAAAACTCCCCAGGAAGACATTTTTTTCTTTATCTCCAACCAGTCCAACCTCACATACTTTCTTTTTAACAAAGGAAGGAAAGAGAAGAGCAAAAACACAGGAGGAATAAATCCAGAATAATGTGGCAGATGCCTTTCTCACTGCCTATAATTGTGTAAAGAAACAATACGACGCAGTAAAACTCGGTGGTTTTTATTTGGTTTGTTAGCTCTGACTGCATCTCAAGCTGTCTCGCTGCTCTAGTTTTAGACAACACATGACATCATAATTGCTTCTGGCATTTTACAGTGATAGATAGTGGTGAGAGTTGTCTGAGTTCTTTTTCTCCCCTTCTCTTCTCACTTTATGAGTATTTCTTTGGAAAGTAGTAACCTCTCCTTTGCAGTGCATGCACATTTTGACTAAGGTAGTTTTTCACTATATTGCCTGCAAAGATATTCTGCTTTGTTTAAGTTTGAAGGCAGTTTTCTCCAATCCACTCAGCAACTCACAGTCACCTCTTCCTGTTCACTCTGTTGTACACCTGTCCAGTGTGTGGAACTGGGAGAATCAACAAAATTAGCCATAACTGTGGTAGCAATTAATCTATTTTCTGAAAATCTAGATTCTTAAATTGACACCCAGGACCAGCTTAAAGTAGTCCTGAAATAGTACTTAGATTATTGAAATATTTGTAGAGATTGACTTTCCCTCTGCCTGTGTGACCTCTGATATGCTGAAGATCCAGCTAAGGAGTCAGTGGCAGAGAGTGGCTAAATGAAGCTACCAATGAAAATGTGAGTTCACAATTGACCCAAGCACCGAATGATAATGACAGCTTTATAAATATGTGCAGCTGATGCAGACATTGACTGCTATGTGGCAGATTAGCATTGTTAAAGTGTGTCACAATCCAAACAGTGCCTGGCTTGAATATTTAATACATTCCTTAATCTTGCTAAGTAAACAGACTATATTTATCATCAAAGTGAAGGAGCTCGCTGTTCAAGGGCTAATGTGTCCCCAAAAGCTCCTAAAAAGACACTTGGTTAGAAATGACAGGGTTGGTGGAAATTGGTTATGGCCCTCTTTTTCAGATGGGGAAACAGAACCAGAGATGGCAGGTAATTTGCACAAGGTCATGAAGTTTTTAAGTAGTGGCACTGAGACTGGTTTTTCGGTCTTCTGATTTCCCAGAATTGTTCTTCACATTTGGACAAGCATTCTCATAGCTGGGGATCAGCCTGTGAAGCTCTGAATAGTTTCTGCCGTCTTCCAGAGTCTCAATGTCAGGGTGCTCCTGGGGTACGTTCTGTTTTCTCCCTGGATGTCTCTGAGCACCTGCCTCTGGGTAGAGTGGAACACACTTCTCTAGGACTTCTGTGGCCTCAGCCATGACTAGGATGCTCTGGAAGGACTTTCTCTCACCCCATTGGAGTGTATTCCCTTCTAGGTAAAATGGTGTGGGCATACATAGTCTTAAGACTCAACATAAGGTCAGAGCCAAGTGGTAATAAACACCTTTCTGCATCCCCAGAATCCTACTTACTTATTGTGTGGTTCTTCTTTCCTCTCTCTCTCTAAAGAGAGAGGGACGGCGAGAGAGAGAAACAGAGAATCATTTTTATTTAGTCTTTCATGTGTCTTTCATTGCTCCAACACTTCATTGTGTACGTGGTGCTGGGGTTTGAACTCCCATCCTTGCACATGCCAGGCAACTCTGTAACTGCAGAGCCACGGCTCCAGCCCCTACTGTGTGATTCTTTTTTTATTTTTTTTTAATTTTTGAGCAACCTTACAAGATTTTAACAAAATAATATAAAATGTGTATAAAATGTGTATATATTCTGGATATTGCAATTATCCCCAGGAGTGCCCCCCAATTACCCTCCCTTATCCCTCCCTTCCCCTTCCCATTATAACTCTAAAA
>PVKS010015833.1:0-45188 GCA_004027875.1 Aplodontia rufa
CATGTATCATAAAGGAAGGGCCAGCATGAGCCACATGTATCATAAAGGAAGGGACAGCATGTGCCACATGTATCATAAAGGAAGGGACAGCATGTTAAAATGAACATCGTGCTGACTCGCTTTGCTGCAATTAAATGGCAGGCCTAATGCTGAGAGTTGATGTGTAATGGTGTTCGTCTCTGTGCACACGTGAGACAGATGGACAGGAGATAGAGAAAACAGACGTCAGCGTCCCTCCCTTCTGACGTCCACTGAGGACTCCTCAGCAGCCAGACCTCCTGCGTGAGCACACTGGTGTTGGAAGGACAGCAAGGAACTCCTGCACACTTTCTTAACCCACAACTAGGATGAGCCGTCTTCTCTCCTATTTTCTTTTCCATGTTCATAGAATGGACACATTTTTTCCTTGTCCCCTGAAACCATCATAGCTTTCCATCTTGCTTTGCTCATCAGTGTGACTTCTTAGGGTCCTTCCAATAGAGTCATAGGGTGACTTACTTGTATAATTGGGCACTAACTGCACTCAGTTTATTGAGTCCAGGTTGTAATCCGGTCCGTACTGACCGTCAGGTGCACTCCTTTTCCTTCTGTTAGAAGCAGAAAGTCGAGCAGAAGGCTCTTCAGGGGTAAAGGGCAGCTGCAGCCGGCAGCCAGGCACGTCCTGGTGGCCATTCTGTTGCAGCTGCCCGGCTCTCCTGGACCTGCATGACTTACAGTTTTCATAGCGCAATCATGTTTCCCACCGCAAGCACATTAGAGCTCACCAGCCCTGCCTTGATGCAGAGTATTGGACATCGTTAACCGAGGCTTGAATTCAAGTCTGTACGTCAGAGACTGTCACCCTTTCCCAACAGAATGTTCTGCCATAATGGAAATGTCCTCTGTGTCCTCTGTGCAACCTGATAGGACATGTGGCCGTGGCCAGTGTGACTGAGCAGCTGAATAATTTTCCTTTATTTTATTTCATTTCATTTTATTAGAAAACCACATGTGTTATAAAGACAGGTGGGTCTCTGAGCAAAGACGTTCTGGACCACTTGAGTTTCTCAGCCGTGTATAGCTGAGGCCGTTACTCTGCAGTCCTATGGTTGATGCTCAGAAATGCCAAACTGCTTTTCTCTCTCCCTAGACTCAATCACTCAGCACAAGATCTGCGACTTTGAAAACTACCTGTTGTTGTAGTGACGAAGCATGTGGGCCTGCAGACAGCTTTCAAAGCCGGCAGTCCTGGACTGTGAAGGGGACTGCTGATGGCCCAGGGCCATCTTGCGTGTGAGGTGCTGGGGTCTTAACTCTGGTGTGAGTGGATTCCTGTTTCTCAGAAGTGTTGCTCGCCCTATCTGGGCCCTTGCTCTACCATGCTACTTTTTTATCTTAATAATAATCATGATCAAAAAATCACAGAACCTTTGTCATTAAAGTATTGTACTTCCAAATAAAGAGTGGAGATTTCGTTTAGGTTGTTTCATTACTTAGTCAAAGAGCCCTGTCAGCTCCTTGTTTTAGACTCTAAGGTCTCTGAACATTACCATACGCTAGGTGTGGAGGACGTCTGTCAACTGTGAAGGCAACATTTGTATATATGAGCCTTCGCACTGTGAAGACAAGTGGGGAGTGTCATGTGAGGGCAACCTGTGTGGTGTGTGGCCCTGGTGTTCAGAGCAACTGGGGACCAGAGCCTGCAGCCGGTGCCCCATGCCTGGTCTGCTGGGGAACCTGCAGCCTGCATCATGCCCTTCCTAACCAATGGGTCTCCTAAAGGGGAGATGCCACCAAGAGTCATCACAGTACTGTCCTTTTCCATGTTATTTCTCTGTTGTTCATCTCTGCTGTCATTCCCAGCTCAGATAAAGCTTAAGTCCCTGAACATACATAATGCATCAATTTTTAGAACAGTCCTTTGAGAGAAGAGGTAGCTCTGTGGCTGGAAAGAACAGTTCCCAGGGTTCATAGGTAATGTGCTCACCAGGCAGTCCTTCAGGATGCTCATCGTCTGTGACGGCTGAGATTCAGGACAGTTCAGCACCCCAGGCCTGTGTACTTCACCTTGTCCACCTCTGGGCCTGGCTGCTGCCAACACTACCTCCAAAAGTTCCCAAGGAGGCTGACAGATACTGTGCTGACTCATGCAGGTGACACCACTAAGAGCTCCCATCTGCCACCAGCCCTATCTCTGCCCAGCAGGGCTAAGTCCCCAACCTAACCCCAATTCCTGGTACTAGCCTGCCAGCAGCCATCCAGATTCTCTTTCCAAAAACAGACACCTCATGAGGACCGCTTTGTGCTGGATATCATAGCATGTCACATGTGCCACCTCACTCTCCTCCCAGCTGTCCTGCGTTGGTTTCCGTGGGTCTGCAACCCTTGCCCAGAGCACAGAAGACCAAACCACTCTCCTCCCAGCTGTCCTGCGTTGGCTTCCGTGGGTCTGCAACCCTTGCCCAGAGCACAGAAGACCAAACCACTCTCCTCCCAGCTGTCCTGCGTTGGCTTCCGTGGGTCTGCAACCCTTGCCTGAAGCACAGAAGACTAAAAGTTCTCAGAACTCTGAGCTCTATTTTTTTTTTGGTTGGGAAAGGTGGGTGACTCTCACCCTTTCTGTTCAATAGTATATTAGACTTTCTACCCAGAAAAGGCAGGGGGAAAAAATTCATGGCCTACAGATTGGAGGTGAAGAGGTAAAACTCATTGTTCTCAAGCCTGCATGTTAGTGGACATAGAAATGATAAGGAATCAAAGGAAAATCTACTAGAACTTACAAGTTTAGCAAGATGCCAGGGTAAAAATCAATGTATAAAACTATCTGTCATAATTCTTTAGTTATTAATAAGCAATTTGGAGTGAAATTCAGAATGCAGCTCCGTTTACAGCAGCATCTAAAAAATAGGACTAAATTTGGCAAAAGAAGTTTAAGACCTGTACACTGAAACCTGAAACACTGCTGAGAGAAGGTGAAGTCCTAGATAGAGAAGTACATGAAGTTCATGCGTTAGAAAGCTCAGTGGTGCTGTGAAAGCGGTTCTCACATTGGCGTACGAGTTCAGCGCAATCCCCGTCAAAATCCCAGGTGGCTATTTTGTAGGATTGGAAAGTCGATGCTGAAATTGAATGAAAATGCAAACAGACTCTGGTAGACAAAGCATTTTTTTAAGAGACAGAAAATCAATTTTATTTAGTTTTCCTCGTGGCTTTTGTTGCTCCAACACTTCGTTGGGTATGTGTTGCTGGAGTTTGAACCTGCATCCTCATGCATGCCAGGCATGCACCGTAACTGCTAAAGCCACCACTCCAGCCCCAAAGCATTTCTTTTAACAAAGAACAAAGTTGGAAGATCGAGAGCTCCTGATTTCAAATTTAGTGCAAGTGCAGCCAGTGCAGTGTTGGTGTAGAGCAGACGTGTGGCTCAGGGACAGAGTGGAGTCCAGGAATAATTCCTCCTGTTACGGTTGGATTTTTAAAACAGGAGCAAGGCCACCCGCCATAGCAGAATGTTGTTTTCAACAGTTGGTTCTGGAAAAAAGTGAAAATAGGAATCTGGAAAGCCCTTAGATCTTTATGTCATAGCATCTGCAAAAATGTACTCAAAATAGAAACCTAAATCAGGTTCTCAGCCTCAGCACCAGTGACTCTTTGGCTAGGAAACTGGTGTTGGAGGGAATGTCGTGTGCACGTGGTATGCTCACCATCATCTCTGGCTCCTCCTAGTGGGTGGCAATAGCATCCCCCACCCACTGTGGCAACCAGGATGTATCCAGATACTCCCAAATTTCCCCGCAGAGCAAAACAGTTTTCAGTTGCTGAGAAATGAAACTATAAAGTGTCTGGAAGAAAGCAGAGCAGGGTCTCTCTCTAACCTTAAGTTAGGCAGGTTAAGATCTGGCACTAAAGGCATAATTCGCAAAAACAAAAGTTGACTTCATCAAAATTTTAAAAATTAACTCTTCAGAATAAACCGTTAAGAAAGTAAAAAGACAAGCCACAGACTAGAAGAGAATATGTGCATGTTGTATGTCTGCAAAAAGACTCGTATCCAGAGCGTGCCAAGAGCTTGTTGCTCATTAGTAAGAGAAGCACTGGGCCAAGGTCGCTTCGCCTACGAAGGTGCGTGAGTGATTAGTCAGCCTGCGAAAGGTGCGTAACACTGCTGCTCCCGAGGGAAACGCACACTGAGTCCTGCTACGCTTGGTCTAGGGTGGTTAGAAAGACAAGACTGATGTCAGCAAGAGTTGATCCACATGTGAAGAGACTCGAACGGTCACTCATTGCGATCCCGCAGTTTCTTAAAAAGTTACACAAGCGCCCAGCAGCTTCAGTCCCAGGGAAGAACCCAAGGGAAATGAATGTGCGAGCTCCTGACAGCACTGTTCACAGTAGGCCAGGCCAACCCATCTGTCAGCCGATACGTGGATGCACAAATGCGGAACTTCAGGCCTCAGAAGACTGCTCAGCAGTAAACAAGTGTGGCTGTCCGCAGCAACAAGCCTGCTCCTCAGGGCGGTAAGTCAAAGAAGCCAGGTCCAAAGATTACCACTGAACCATTCCACCCGGTGAAATTGTTAGAGCAAAACGACAGGGGCAGAAAATAGACCAGCGGTCTCCTGTGGCTAGGGTGGAAGTAAGAATAGACAGGCATGGGGCTGGAGTAGTGGCTCAGCAGTTACGGAACTTGCTGGCATGCTCAAGGACCCAGGTTCAAACCCCAGCACCACATACACAATGAAGTGCTGGGAAAATGAAAATGTAAATAAAGTTGATTCTCTCACCCCTCTCTTAAAAAGGATGGCCAACATTTTGGGCGATGGAACATTCTAAAGCTGGATCGTAATTTTGATGGCACAGCTGTGAACATCTACTGAAATCATTGAGCAGGACTCCTTCGATGAGTGAAGTTAAGGTGTGTAAATTATATATCGAAGTTGCTGCTCTGCAGTGATTAATGCAGTCAGCTCCACCCTCAGCCTCCAGCCATGAGTTCCTTTGAGCCTGGCCTCAGCTGTCGAGCCAACACACACTGCTTGCTGCTAGTCAGTCCTCAAACAAGGATCGGGCATGGCAGGGCCTGGGGACCTAGCTGATTCTACCCAACATCGGACCCCCTCTTAGCTGGTCTGTGCTCCAGAATCCCCCGCAAGCTTGCCTTTGAGTTGGCTGAGACCTCAGCCCACCTGCAGTGTGTTCGGAGGTAGAGGGTGGCTGGAAAGCCCTCCTTATCTGATCCTGTTCCAACTCCTTTTACTTTCCTATGAGTGCGTCCCAGTACGCCTTGCTCTCTTGCCTGCATCAGCATGGGCTGTGCCAGGAAGCCATTCCCATTTGACGGACAGTGAGACGATGCACGTAACAGTCCAGCAGAGGCTGAGTAGAAACAGTAGGCAGCCAGCACCCCAGTGACACACACGACTTAAAAAGGAGCAAACTCTTAATAGCCATTTATACTTGGGTCAGAGTTTGCCTGCAATTCATTGCAATAGCCTTCTGGTTCCCAGGGTTTGGGGTTTAGATGAAGGTACTGTAGGTCGTGCATCATTACCCAAAGACACTGAGCTTTTCAGAGGCTAATCAGCTGGCACACACTCACAGAAACTGGTCAACAGAAGGCAGGGAATGCGCAGTGACCCCTGAAGGTTCATGTGTTGGAAACTCTGTCCCCAGTGTGGCCACATACAGCAGGGTGAGGGCGCTAGGCCACTGGGGTATGCCACTGGAAGTGATTGACGTAGCACTCTGGACCCCAGCCTCCCTGGCTTCCTGCCTGCCACCTGCTATGGTGATAACATCCACCTTGAGGTCCTCTCCAGAGCCCAGCCTGTGCCAGAGCCACAGCTTTGAGCCCCCACACCTGTGAGCTCAGTAAACCTCTTTTTAAAGCACCCAGCTGTTGTGGTACAGATACGACTGTCCCCAAAAAGTTGATTGCTGGAGGCAGTGAGTGCAGTGATGTCCACAGGCGGGTCTTTTAGGAAATGCCTGGGTCTTGAGGGCTCGAACTTCAGCAGTGGATTAACCCACTTGATGGATTTAGTATCTGAGTGGACTCCTGGGTGGTGCCCATAGGCAGATGGGTCATGGTTGGAGGAAGCATGACCGTAGGAACTGTATCTTTTCCCCCACCTCTCTCTCCTGCTCTCTGCTTCCTGGCTGCCATGAGCTGAGCAGCTCTCCAGCACCATGCCCTTCCACTGTGATGTTCTGCTTTGGCTCATGCCAGAGCAATGGAGCCGACCACTGAGCGAATCCTCCAAATCCATGAGCCAAAATAAGCCTTTCCTCTAAGTTGTTCATGGTGAGTATTTTGATCGCAGTGAAGAAAAGCTGACTAACACACCAGCCTTGGATATTTTTTTATTGTAATGAAAAACAGATGAGTATAAAAATGGAGCCATGGCAACATTTGTGGGAATGACAGCCAGTGATCAATGTTCAGATGTTTACCGACGTTGCCACCCTCAGCACTGTGATTGTCCTGTGTCTGATACGTAGACCTCAGAGTGCCCGCCAGGTCCTTAAACTTACGAAGTATTTGCATGAGACCTTAATTGACATTTGCTTTCAGCCTATAAATATCAAGAGCCTTTGTTCGAATGAGGCTGCGTGAACAGATGCAGTATGTAAAGACAGATCAAGTCTTTACCCAGTCAGAATGGCTGGGATTAAATTGAGGCAGGCGAGATGGTGGGCTCTGAACCTACCTAGGATTCCCTTCTTCTGCTCCACAAAGGTGACCTCCATTGTGCCCTCCTGAAGTGTTGTGAAAACCACCAGTCTGTTCAGTCCCTCGGTGCTCTGACGAGGAGCCTGAGAGCCCCAAAGTCATACAATAAACGAGGAGTCTGTGAACAGAATCTAACTCAGTTTTTCACTAACGGTGTTTTCACCCATTGCACCCAAGAGGGCGCAACAGAAATTGGTTGCTCCTAGGGGTGAGTGGTGAAATTCAGAGAACTCTTTGAAAGCCAGACATAACACGTGAGGTAGACCAGTCACTGATGAGGTTTCATCTGACATCACGAAGGCCTCTGTATGCTGTTCAGCTGTACCCATTAAGTTCCCGTGTGACCATGATGTTCATGAAACACTTCACCTTGTTTTCTATTAAATATCTGCCATGTGTTTGGAAATGCCACTTAAAGGCTTAAGAAATATAACTTCTAGGGGCTGGAATAGTGGTTTGGCGGTTCCAGTCCTTGCCTGGCATGCGCAATTACACAGATTCAAACCCCATCACCCATGTACACAACTAAGTGTCAGAGCAATGAGGGCCATGTGAAAAACTCAATAAAAATTGATTCTCTGTCTCTCTCATACACACTGTCCTTCTCTCAAAAAAGAAAGAAAAGAAAAAGGAATATAACTTCTAGGTTATAATCATGCCCCTTACAATTCATTTGAAGAATGTATGAGAAAAATCAGAGCATACTGTAATAAAGGATTTAGACAGGTGCTTCTCAAACTTTAACATGAATTCATATCACCTGGAGATGTGGGTCACTCTGGGACAGGGCCAGTTAACAACCTCCCAGAAGGTAACATTGCTGGTTGAGTGGCAAATATTCAGAACACTCGGAGGATGTTATCAATTCACATCCCACTTACTTCTGACAAGAATTAGTGAGGTGGGGATTTTAGCGTTTTATTAAACCAAAGTGCTATTTGTAGCAGTGTGTTGCAAATGTTCTGTAAAACTCATAAAAGTTTTGAAGAGTGGCCAAGGCAATGACTCAACTTTAACAGGACATTAGAATCAGCTGAGGAGTTGAAAGGTAACTCTGCAGGCTCAGACTGCACCCTGGGAGTGTGATTTGCCAGGTGTGGCCATGCAGGGGTGGAGTGTTATCCCGTGTGGGGGAGTGCTTGTCCACCTCCACAGGGAGCAGTGAACTCGCAGAGCACTCCGCGCCATGCGCAAGGACCACGTGGCACCTTTCCATAACATCGCTTCCGTGCCCGCCCCCACCCTAACTCCTGGAGGCCACTGAGCTGTCTTCCTTTTCTTCTCCACTGTAATTTCAGTCCCATCTTGCAAGTGGAATCGCAGTAGGCAGCTCTCGAGCCTGGCTTCTTTTCCCTGCATCCCCTGGGAGGCCATTTCTTTTCATCGCAGATTCCAGGGCAGGGAGGAGGTGTTTAGTCATGGACCCCTGAGCAGGCTGGAGTCGATGTGAAACGTGCTCCCTGGTGTGTAGTACTGAGATATTTGCTAAATCTGGATCCGAAGCCAAAAAGAAATTGACAACTAAAAGAAGCTCCTGACTCTTTAAAGCAGAGGTTTGTAGTGTCATATTGCCGTGCGGGATTTCGGAGTCTCAGCTTCCTGGCAGGGCCTAATCAGACACTGTTCCACTGTCTGAACCTTTATATTCCCCTCCCCAAACACATATGTTGAAATTCTTGCTCCCCATGTGATGGTAGTAGGGGGTGGGGACTTTGGGAGATGACAGTTCATATGGGTGGAACCCTCATGAAAGGGATTAGCACCTTTTTAGAAGAGACTAATGGAAGCTGCCTTGCTTCTTCTGCCGCATGAGGACACAGAGAAGGCCACCATCTGTGAACCGGGAAGCAGCCTTCACCAGACAGCAAACCTGCCAGTGCCTTGATCTCGGGCCTCCAGTTTCCAGAACTGTGACCGTTTTCTCTTGTGGATGAGCCATCCGGTCTGTAGTAGTTTGCCATAGCAGCTGGGACAGACTAAGACGCTTCCCCTAGTATTGCTCCCTGTGGGATGAATATAGGACCAGCTCTAGGCAGAGGCCATCTGGCAGAGCTGATGGTACCTGGGAACAGTCCTGGAGTGCAATAGAATAAGGTGGAACTGGACGCCAGCATCCCCAGTGCCGGGCCCTGGGCAGGTCGATGTAATCCTGATCTCCAGGATTCTTTTGTGACCTTTAAGAGTGCTACCCTGCATGTCACACAGTAGGACATGATTGCTGTTCAGACCAGAAGGAAGCAGGTGAAAGGCCTGGCCTGTTGTCGGGCTCTGTGAAGATTAGACAAGCATTGTCCTCGTTCCTGCCTGATCAGAAGCTTAGGACACTAAGAGAAAGAGCCTCTGGCCGTGTGTCCATGCTGTTTGAGTAACAAGGATTTAGAACTCAGGGGGAGACTACAAACTTGTGCACCATTTACTGAAGGGAAATTGATGGTTTTACTTCATCTGAGGATCTCCCTTTCCAGAATCCCCTGCCGTGCCAGTCACAGGGCGTTCCAGAGCCTGCCTCAGACAGACTGAGCTGGGATCCCTGGGAGAGGAGACTCCCTGAGCAACACCCGGGCGCTCCCGTGCCCCCAGAGTTGGGCCTTCTTGGGAAAGTACCAGCAGCAGGGCCCCTGGATGTACCACACCCAGTCCCGGGAGGGCAAGAGAGAGCACATCTTCCAGAAGGAAAGGAAAGCAGGATTTTACTGCAAGGAATTCAGATAATGAGATGCAAAACAGACACAAAAGAAAAATGAGTGAAAATCTGCCAGACCATAAAATAGCCCTGTGGGACAAACATCATTCCACCTTGTGTGTTGTATGGGTGCAGGCTGACTCATTTCCCTTTCTCTGTTTGTGGGTAAAAACGTTAATAGTTGGGTATTTTATCATGCGTAACAAGTGGTAGATTAATTGCAGATAGAATAAAACAATCACAAGCACTCAGTTCTCTGCCCTTCCTGTCGTTGCTTCCTTGTGTGACCTTGCCACCCCACCCTGGTTAGTTAGAGGGAATCCTACTGAGAGAGTAAAGTTGTGTAGAGAAAATGCAAAGAACAAAGAAAAGGAAACAGACAATGGCTAGGTTTTTAACTTCTAAAATATTGTAAAAAGTCATAGAGTGCACTTAGGGACTAAAAACCCTCCTGCTGCAATGTACCTAGAAAGATGAAGAAAATATTAGAAAGTATTATGAGGTTCTTTGTAAATGTGTTGAAGAACTCCTAATTAAGAGGAGGGGTCCCCAAGGCCTTGGAATCAGGAGGGAGCTGGACACCAGTGTGCTCTGGGGACCAGGTGCTCTGGTTAGAATGGCTAATGGGGTCAACAGGTGACCTGTGAGAAGTGAGTGGAGTGGGAGCTGAGACCCCCCCAAACAGTACCAGCGTTCTGAAGGATGCACACTTGGGGAGGAGGAGAGGGAAAAGCTCGGCATGGTTGCCAGAGACACCAGACTGACCACGCACAGCCCCCATCAGCAGGTTTCAGGTGGTGGCATTCATACATGCGCACCTTCTGAACCAAAAGGAATTTGGAAAATCAGTGGTATAAGGAAGTCCAAAACCTAAATCTGTATGTTTGAAAACATACATAAAATAATTGACACACACATACAAGAAAAAAAGACAATGAAAATGGAAGAATATTCAGAGCTAGGAAAATAAAAACTTCTAGGAAATAGCTAAAGCGGCATTTCAGGGTAAATGCATAGTCCTAATTGCTTGTGTTAGTAAATGGAAAACAAACCCAAAAATTCATTAGCTAAATGTGGAGTGAAAGAAGCTGGAGGAAAAAATTGCATAGTAAGCCAAAAAGTAATAGGAAGGAGATAATAAAGTTGACAGCGTACGTTAACAAAAATAAATTTAAAAAGAATCCCCTAACAAAAAGATGTCTCTTTGATAGACAAATTTCCGAAAGTTTGATCAAGGATGAAAAAAGAGAGCAAAACAACTAGACACGAAAAGGGAAGTACAACGACTACTCACAAGTTTAAATTTTCAGAATTTGAAATATCTTGAAAATGCACTAAATTAATATTAAGCAACTGGTGGACAATAACAGAAAAAAAAGTTGTTGTCAACCTAAAATAACAGCGAGAAAGACTCTCCAGAGAACTGAGTTTACTGGGGAGGGTCACTGTGAGCTGGGGTATGTGCTGTCATGGGTCACATCTGGGGGACTGAAGAAAGGGAAAACATCCTAAGGCAAAAATGAGGCCCATCACCTGAGTTTGAAACCCTCGTCCCTGGCCAAGTGGCCAGGACCAAGGGGCATCAGGCCACTTGAATAGGCAGCTGCTGGGCAGACAGTGTCTCTTCTTTCCTACAGTGACAGTGGCTGTGTAGGAGGTGGTTTGCCCTAGCCTAGGTTGGTGAGGGCTTTCAGGGCCCCTCAGCTCCACTTTGCTTTGGATTTGGTGTGATTCCATTTTGATTCTGACTTTAGAAATAACTGGCATTTGTTAAGCTGAAAAGCTTTCACACAGCAAAGGAATTGGTCAAAATTGTCAGGAGACAACCTACAGAATGGGAGATCATCATGGCCTGTGATTCTTCTGACAGGGGACTAATATCCAAAATTGACAAAGTCCTCAAAAACCTTAATATCAAATACACAAACAGTCCAATTAATAAATGGGCCAAAGAGCTAAATAGAAGCCTCTCAACAGAAGACATTGAGCAAGCCAATGAATACATGAGAAAGTGCTCTAAATCATTAGTAATCAGAGAAATGCACATCAAAACTACAATAAGATTTCACCTCACTCCAGTGAAATTAGCAAAGATGAAGAATATAAACAATAATAGATGCTGGAGTGTTGGCTCAGCTAGCTTGTAAAAGAATTGGTGGTAAACAACTTTAAGGGGTCCAGCTGGCTTGTAATTAGCAAATTGCCTGACCGCATGACTAAGCTATTCGGCCACTCATTTGTTACAATTGGAGAAATGTGTTTGCACTGTGCGCTATTGGCTGTTGTAATGGATAAAAAGAAGTAAGCAGCCAAAGAAGAAGCAGCCAGAGAAAGCATAGAACCAGAGAAGAAGGCAGCCAGGAGGAAAGCAGAGAAGACGCATAGAACTGGAGAGATCAGCAGAGACGTCAGAGAGATCAGCAGCGGTAGAAGATGCAGGTCCCGTGTTCCAGCCGCCGGCGTTTGCCCCCTTGTTCCCGGCTCCCCAACCCTTCCTAACTCAGCCCCTCGGAGGACAGCCCAGGGTCGGGTCGTTCTGCCCGTTCCTTGCTCTGGAGTGCAGCGGGGAGCGACTCCTCGCCCCATCCCTGCCCTAACTCGGCCCTCGGAGGACGGCCCAGGCTAGGTCGCTCTGCCCGTTCCTTGCTCTGGAGTGCAGCAGGGAGTGACTCCTCTTCCCCAGTCCCCAGCCCTGTCCTGCCGGTGCCCGGTTCCCAGTGTCCTGCTGGCCCCCGGGGAACGGCTAAGGTCCGCCGAGGTCGTTCCACCCGCTCCCCACTCCAGAACCCTTCGGGGAACGACACTGGAGGGGTTGTGGGGAGATGGGAACACTAGCACACTGTTGGTGGAACTACAGAATGGTACAGCTGCTCTGGAAAGCAGTGTGGAGACTCCTCAAAAAATTAGGGATGGATCCACCACATGATCCAGCAATTCCTCTTCTGGATATTTTCCCAGAGGAGTTAGAATCAGCACATTATAGCGAACAGCAAAATCTATGTCCATAGAAGCTCAATTTACAATAGCTAAATTATGGAATCAACCCAGAAGCTCCTCATTGGATGAATGAATCCAAAAGCCATGGAGTTCTACTCAGCAATACAAACAATGAAATTGCAGCCTTTGAAGGTAAATGGATGGTGATAGAAGAAATTATGTTGAGCAAAGTTAGACAAACCCAGAGAGTCAAGGGTCGAATGTTTTCACTCATTTGTGGAGGCTGGAGCTTAACCCAGGCCTATGTGAAAGGTAGTTAATCTCATGTATTAGACCTAGCAAAGGCGTAGCAACACAGAATCTAGGGCAATCATAGATATGGGGGGGTATAGTAGATGGGGGAGGGGATAGAGGAAGAATAGAAAGGGATATAGGGGGCAATTCTGGTATAAGTGTATAAGCATATCATATTGTTACTTTAAATGCATTTATGATTTACAATAACTCAATTCCTTAATAAAATTTGTTTAAAAAAAAGAAATAACTGGCATTATTCAACAAAAGCAGACTTAGATGGAAAATTACAATCCAATTGGGTGAGGTCTGGGAGGGGATGTAGAGCCACCACGACCCTCGCTGTTGAGTCCCACATTCTCCCTAGACATCAGTCTGCAGCACCCCACTAAGGAAGCCCCACTGTTTGCTGTGCACTGTTTTGTTGGGTGTACTTGCGCAGGCATGATTGATATGATAATTGGTTGGCTGACCTCAGTCTCCAGTCCTCCCCATCCTGGAGGTCGTGGTCACAAATTGCCAACTCCAGTCATGTGGTTCGTCTTTCTGGTGACCAGCTCCCAACCTGAAGTTCTCCAAGGGACTACCATGTGGAGACCCTGCAGTGAGCCCAGTGGGTTCCTCCATGTCCCCATAATTGTCTACTGGTTAAACCACTGGTGCCCTCTTTGCACTGTTTCCTAAGGTTCACTGTTGACTTTGGTGAATTTACATTTTTCCTTAAGGTCCCTTTGAAATTCTGTAATGCAAATGAAGACAAATTACTTAACTTAATCAAAATAAATACAAAAGCATAAAGAAAGGAGTCTTTTGCCACCTTGCTCATCAGAAGCTGACACTAGCCAATTTGAAAACTTAAAGACAAAGACTTTGAAAGCAAATACGATGGGGAAATTGTATAACCGTGCCCCAGGACTAACAAGGCGCTAGGGACCTCCTGCACTTATACACCAGTGCTGGCTGTGTAAATCAGCTCAATGGCGTGGGAAAACCATCTGTCCATCAACATAAGAATATATGTATCCGTGGTCCAAATAATCAAAAGTAACAAAGTGTTCTAAAAGACAAAAGTTCTCTTTGTCCAAGATTTTCATTGAAGCATCATTTATATTGAAGAGAAAGAAGCAATCAAATGTTCTGCAATCTAGGAATCGTTTGGTTATTTTACTATCAACTTAATGAAATGTCAAGCAGCTATTACAAATCATAACTGCAAAAACTGATACAGAAAATGTTCATGATATGAAGTAAAAAATGCAAGATTATATTTTGACCAGAGTCAGAACCATACAAAGCTTTGTATACACAAAACCCTGAAACTGTAGGGAGGCCACGTGGAGAAACTATTTGAGTGAGGTAACTGGAACGTGGTGAGCGTCATACGATTTTTGTTGATGTTACAATATTTGCTCATAATATTACTGACAATTTTGAAATGAAACTTCAGGCACCTCCACACTGAAGGCCAATTGCTCTCGAAGCCTCCGCGTTTGCGTGTTGAACTCTGGCTATTTCCTGCTTCCTCGCCTCGGTTCGGGTTTCTGTGGTCAGCCTCGCAGACACCCTGGGCCAAGCGCCCTGCCCTCCAACGGGCACCCGAGCTAAGGCGCTTGGCTAGCCGAGGCCAAGCTCCGTCAGCTGTCCTCTCCTTCCCTCCAGTAGGGCCGTCCTTCCCCTTCCCTGCTGCTTCTTCATTTTGTGTTTTGTTGGGGGGGGGGTTCCTACATTCAACTCAGTTCTCTCCTTCTCTTCCATCTCCTGTTTTCACTGTCTTTCTAAAAGGCAACGTGGATTTCATGGAGTTGGCATGATGTCACTGAGGGAGAGACTTTGGCAAAGCTGTGGTCCTGCGTGGAGCCCTCAGCAGAATCCTTTCCTGCCTTCTGTGCTGGGGCCTCCTCCTTCCTCTGCCTTCAAGGACACCATGCAGGGGTCTTCATCTTCTCACTTCACTCTGAGCCCCACCCAGTTACAGGCCCACCCGGGTAACCCAGGATAAGGTCTTCACTTAAGTCAGCACGTCGGCTCCTTCTCCATCCATAACCTTGATTCCTGCCCCATGTGAGGGGCCGCACTCCCAGGCTCTGGGGTCAGGATGCAAACATCTTTGCGAGGCTGTTACTCTGCCTCCCGCACTGCCCCTTTGTCTCTCGCCATGTCCAAGACATGCTCACTGAGTAGCCGTCCTCAGTGGCACCCAGACGGAGCCCTCAGAGAAGACATCGGACTTGCCAGAGCTGCAGTTCCTTCAACTGGCAGGAGTCAGAACCATGTCTGTCTTGACGCCAGAGAGCACAGAAGTTGGGCAGCAGATGAGGTCCGCGGAAGAGGTTTGAGCAAAGGGCCCTGTTTGCATTGATCAGCCATGCCCACTCCAAACACATGGCAAAGCCAAGTCGTAGGATCCCCAGCACAGTTTAGGAGATGCATAGCAAATAGGCCTCACTCCAAACACCCCAAACGGTGGGACAAGAGTGGACTTGTCTACTGGTCTTTGTTGTGTGTTCAGCAATTACTTGACACAGTTGACGGCCACATAAGGCTAAAATGTGCCTAATATAGAGTTATCTGTGGTTATAATTAAAGTGTATGTCCCTGATGTCAAGTTCACTTTTTTCTACTCTCTTACTTAAAACCATGAACTTTATTGTTTGTGCCAGGAAGACACTATCTAGTTTTATCCCTCTAATATTTAAACTGTTAATTGAGATAGTAATTAAAATTATTGACCTGGAACTAAACAAGAGCATGCTAGCAATCTTCAGGCTGAAGCAGTATTATCTTTTGGTCTGATTTCGGACGTGGCGTCGATTTTCCTGAAGCCTTGAGACCTCCGGAGACTGAGCTCCACCTAGGGCTGATTCTGGCTGAGGCCATCTCCTTGTGAATCTGGTTTCGATTTTGTGAGTGTCTGGATTCACAGCTTGTCTATGGGAGCGCATAGCTGCTCTGTCTTTGATATTCCAGAGGGAAAGTTTGCTGAGAGCTTTGCTCTACTTGCCTCCAGAGGCCGTGGGTGTGAGCTCAGCCAACAAGGAGTGGTCTGGGGAGGCCGCCTGGCTGCTCCTGTCAGCACAAAAGCAGGACTAGGCACACACAGGCCAGCAGCTCAGGGCCCATGGGGCGGGGGCAAGAGCGCCAGGCCTCAGGACTTGGTCCAGAGAGCTGCTCTCTAGCCAGATGGTGCACGCAGCCAAGGCCATGAAACCCGATCCTGAAATCATTGGGTCCCATTAGAGAACAGAGGACTCTGCCCTGAGCGTGTGAAGCTGTGAATGGGGGAGCAAGAGGGCTAGGATTCACCGGACCGAAAGTTTGTTCCAAAACCACAACTGGGGACACTGGGCTAGGGCTGCTGGGCACGGTAGGAAGTGGAAGGCTCAAGATGGGCCTCCTTTCAGAGGGATGAGACTGCCGCCTGGGCCGCGGAGTCCGTGTGGTCAGACGCGAATGTGGCTGCGCGAGCTCTCCAGCACTTTTTCTGGAGCCATTCCCACCACACTCTTGTTAAAAGATTCGTTGGATTTCGGGGCCACCTTGTAATGTGCTTTGAGCCTAAATTCGACCTCCGCACAAAACCGACCTGTGCTCCAGGAGTTACGTCCTCAATTCCTTGACCCTGCACCAAAGGGGCAAAAAAATTCAGTAAAATGATCCCATGATTCTAAATTTCGGTGGACCTAAGCAAAGTCAGCCTGTCACCAGAGGCAGCGGGACAGTTTTGAAGATGTGGGGATTTTCCATAGTGCAGTTCCAAGAAGAGTTCTGCGTCTTGGTTTTCCCGAAGTCCGGTCCCCACAGGTTCTTCACCTTGGGTTCCCAGTGCCCACTCTACCCGCCCCGCCAACGTTCGCCTCCCAGTGAATATCTGAGCTCGGGCCTCTCCAATCAGAAGTGGTCAGAATGCAGAAGGCATTTAGGGAGCACCCTTTCTGTATCAAGTACCGTACCAGGCTCCAAGGCCCAGAGTTAGCTACAGAGCACTGGCCTCCAAGAGCCAAAGGCCTGAAGGAAATGAGGTCGAAACTCAGTTAAGACATGGCATGAAATTTCAGTAAGGACCGGGACAGACAACTCTAAGGACGCATTATTAGTTCTATACAGAAAGGAAAACAAGAAACTGACATCTAATTCGTTGTCAAGGAAATACAGACATCCCTGGAGTGGACCAAGGCCAGGCGGAGGCTGGGCAGCACAGGGAGTGTGTAGGAGGCTCGTGGCCTCAGCGTGGCTGGAGTGATCAGCGGCTCTAGGGGGAGACCCAGCAGAGGGCTGCTCCAAGACTGTTCTGACTCCAGGTAGGAAATGTGGAGGCGCTGCCCTGGGATTCGTGGAGACAGAGGAGGGAGGTTTGGGAGCTGCTTAGCAAGTGGAATCAGCAGTTCTGGTTGAGTGGGCAACAGAGCAGGGTGACTGGCAGAGTGGAGTGCTGCAAGATCCCAGGCTCAGTCCTCTCCCCCATCCTGCAGGAGTCTGCTCCCCGCAAGCCAATGACAGGAGTGTGAGCAGTGGACATGGGGAGTGGAGTCTTGCTGCTGTAGGAGTTCTTCTGAAAGGGGAGGGAGGGGCACAGACTCACGCTCCACCCTGTGCTTCCTGACTAGATGTCATGCAGATTCGACGTTCTGGAAAGTAGCTGTCAGATTTTGTAATTTTTTTGCAGTACTAGGGATTGAACACCAGGGTGCTCTGCCTCTGAGCCACATTCCCAACCCTTTTTATTTTTTATTTTGAGACAAGGTCTCACTAAGTTGTCCAGTCTGGCCTCGAACTTGTGATCCTCCTGCCTCAGCCTCCAGAGCCTCTGTGATTAGAGGTATGTGTGTGACCATACCCAGTTAACTGTCTTCTAATCTTGGCTATTTGTATCATCCAAGAAAGTAGTTAGGGGCTTCTGTTTCCAGCACTGTGGTGCTCTTTTTGATGGCCATCTAAAAATGCACAGTGGAATATGGAGGACATCCTGGGGGCGGGGGTGGAGGATGTGAGAAAGATGGAGAAACACACTAGGTCTGGAAGCAAAGTGGGAGGGGTGGGTGGACCTGGAAGCTGAAAGACCCCAGCATCCAGGAACCACGTGCATGTGTGTATGCCTGTGTGTGCAGAAAACAGCGGGGGCAACAGATCACAGACCACCCCGAGAAAGCTGGTTGCAGGGGGTGGTGCTCCCAGGAGCAAGGTGAAGACGTGGGGGAATAAGCTCTCCACAAGGGTGAACAGAAAGGAAGGCATAGTTATCAGGCCTGGGGAAGGGCATCTGGGAAGAAGGCCCCTTAGCCGGGCTCTGGCAGCTCTTACAGGTGAAGTCACATGACTGGGTGTAGCAGCCACTCAGCCACTCCTATAGTACCAGCAGGTCAGAAGCCAAGGCAGGAGGATGACAAGTTCAAAGCCAGTCTCAGCAACTTAATGAAGCCCTGTCTCAAAATAAAAAATAATGAAACGGGCTGGGGATATAACTTCATAGTAGAGCACCTCTGGATTCAATCCTCAGTACCACATACAAATAAAGAGTCACACGAACATGGGAATGGAGGAAGAAATTCCCCCAAAACGATAAGATCAAGTTGAAAAAGAAAATAGAATTTATAGAAATTAAAAATAATAACAAAACTGGAGAGGCATCAGTGTTTAGCCTTCCTGAATTCCCACATAAAATTAGATCATCCTATGCCAGGTGTGGTGGGCCAGGCCTGTAATCTCAGTGACTTAGGATCCCGAAGCAGGAGAATGTCAAGCTCAAAGCCAGCCTCAGAAACGTAGTGAGACCCTGTCTCAAAATAAAAAGGACAAGGGGTGTGGTTCAGAGGTTAAGTGCCCCTGGGTTCAATCCCCGGTATCCAAAACAATAAAAAATAAAAAAAATAAGGATTCTGATAGCAAAATGAAGGAAGTCTCAAAATACAGCTGGTAGGGACAAAACACCACCAGCCACAAGCCCCATGTGGTGCATTGTCTCCTGGAGGAGGAGGAAGGCAGCTCTGGGTGGCGTGAAAGCCATGGGGCATTTCCCTCTCTCCTGTAAACTCACCATGGGTGGAAACCAGGGACTGAGAAGAAGGGTGTGAAGTCATACATGAAAACGAATTATGCACTTGAAGATGGAACTAGACGTAGTGCCAATATCAGTGACTGCTGAGGTCACAGCGAGAGACAATCAGATATTATGTGCTTCCGATGGTGTTGACAAGGGGATCAAACCTGAGCATGACCCAGGCTGCAGGTTCAGCACCGATTTGCAGGAAATGCTGAGATGCAGTCAGCAGAATCCACGTGATGGGAAACCACAGATTAACTCAAAATCCTGCCTCCTGGCTGCCTGAAATCAGAAGCAGCGCTCATTGGAGCAAAGCACCCTAGAATCTTTGCATTGCTCAGGAAGATGTAAAAGAACTTTATATTAACTTTAGACAGATAAGTAGGTATAAAAGATTTCAAGGAATATGCCAAATACCTTCAAAAGGCCTAAAGACAAATGGAATGCAAAAATTTCTTTTCTTTCTTTTTTTTTTTAATCTTGTATTACTGGAGTTTGAACCAGGAGTATTCTACTGAGCTGCATCCCCAACTCTTTTTTGTTTTTATTTTGAGAGTGTTGAGGTTGGAATCCTGCTGCCTCAACCTCCCAAGGCTAGATTACAGGCCTGACTCACCCAGCCAGAGGAAGCTGATACTGTCCTTAAGCAAAGACAGCTTTAGAATAGCAAATCCGCAAGCCTCCGAGGCTTTCCCTGAGGGCTTGGGATGGCACCAGACTGTGCAGACAAGCAAGGGGCTGGGGTTCTGACAGGCCTGGAGACAGTGAGGTGAAAGAAAGATTCCTTAGGCTCTCCTCCCTGGAGCTGTAATTTATGAGTATTTTATACATTCCTTGATTATTAAAATTTTTGGATTAATTTTTAAATCTGTGTCAATTTTTAAGCACCAGGGAGAACGGGCTTTGTTCAGGTGGCTGTATCCTCTCTTGCTGCAGGCTCCCCTCCCAGCCCTCCCACTGCCCACGAGTGCGCTGGTAGGAGGACCTAGGTTAAGCAGGACAGGATCCTGTCCAAGAACGGCGGCTCTGGACTTGCCCTGGCTCTAGTATTCACTTAGGACACTGCCAGGTCTTTTAAAGTAGGAAAGACAATTTACTCTTGGAGTCCAGGAGGTAGCACTTCGGTTGATAGCACTGGCCGTTCTCCTGGGCTCTGCAGATCAGGTACTCCAGGGAGAGACGCGTGTCTGAGGAGCCCAGTAGTATCCAGTTGTGTCCAGAACAAAGAGGTGAGCAAGACACTCAAATCACCAGCAGAGCGCAGATGTATTGAAAATGGAAGTGGAGGGACACTCCTTAAAGGAGAGTGGGGTGGGCGGAGTAAGAGGCGCAAAGCCCTGGAATCTGGGTGGGCCTTGTCTTCACTGCAAAGCAGGGTGTCCCGGCCTCCTGATGGAAGACCTTGCCCTGTAAGTTTCCACTTACTTTCACCTAATTAGAATATAGTTTCCTTAAACACCTGGCAGGAGTGTTATAACTAAAGTGCAGCCATCATAGACGTTTAAAAGACAATGGTTCTTTTGATGTAGTGCATACTTGGGTCAGCCCCACCAAAAGTAATTAAGGCTGAAGCTATAAAGAAAAGTTTCCAAGACAGGAGTGCCTAGTACACAATGTGTTCTGAATCAATTTGAGACCTATCTGTGCCCTTTTTATTTTGGTAAGGTTAAAATGAACTGCTATTGAACCCCTCCTCTTCTAGAATTTGCAGTTCACCACTTCCAGCCTGGAGACCTGATTTTAAACAAGAAAACAGCTAAGAATCAACTGCACTGGAAAGGCCCTTCCCAAGTGCTCCTGATCACTAGGATGGCTATCTGAACTGCTAAGGAGGGGAGGCCTCATTACCATACTGATTTTCACCTCAAAAAGTTAATATATCTACGATAGATGGCAATATCAGAGGGTATAATGAAAATAGTACCAAAGGTATACAAAGAAAAAAGGGGGATTTATGAGAAATAGGAAGTCTGAGGTCCATTTTCAGAATGCAGTCTTGAGGTTTGCTTAAAGAAGGAAGCCCTCTTAGGTCAGGAACCATGTGCTCAGAGACAATCCGTTTTTAACCTCCTTATCAGATGTCCCGTTAACACTTGTAGCTCTTTTCTGAATGTACCCCAATTTTATGTTAGCCAATCGCACAGATTGTCCCCCTGAGCTCCTCCAATCAGAGTGAAGGGTAGGATTGCCTTAGGTTAGAGATTTAAGCAGGTGGACTGCCTGCTAGGTGTGCTTGCTCATCGGAGCCCCCTGGTGCTGCACCTTCTGCGGAAGTAAAGTCTGTCTTACTCCCCGCCCCCACCCAAATAAATAGAATGCAGTTTCTATTCGTTACTTCGTTTTGCTTAATTAAATTACAGAACTTGTTCCACAGCAGAAAGCCCTCCATGGAAGGGACTTAGCAGAGGGACATGAGGACCCTTCTGCCTCTTACTCTAGCCAGCATTTTTCTTGTACCCTGCCTCTGCCATCTTGACATCTCTAAACTCCTACCTCCCTAACATTCCCCATTTGTCAGGCTGATTCTGTGTGTGTGTGTGTGTGTGTGTGTGTGTGTGTGTGTGTGTGTGTGAATCTCAACCTGATCACCTGTGGTTCCCTTCAGTTTTACACTGTGATTTCAGCAGACTACTCATTTTTCACCCCGCACAGTGAGCTTTATCAAGAAGTTTCTATTCCTTGGGCTCTAGAACGTGGCCACAGAACATCTCTGCAAATGTTCAATTTTTTTGCCCAGCTTGACTGCTACAGCTGATAATAGACTAGCTCCAGACCTTTCTAGAAGTAAAAGACAGGGGAAATCACTTCTGTCTGCATCTTACTAGTTATAAAACACTGATGGGCCCCAAGGGGCAGTGTGTTCCCTAAGTCAGAGCCAGGCATTTGGAATTCTACAGAAACACTGTCAGCTGGTTCTTGGATCCCGGCCTGATCATTATATAACTATCATCCACAGTACAATTGAGATGTTGTAGATTTGAAATAAATTACAGAAAAGGATGCTGCAGATTACACATTCTTCTTAAACCCCTCTCGAGGATCAGGCACCTGATGAGGGCTTCAGTTTCACTTCATACTTCCGGTGTCAGTCCTACTGGGGAGCCTTTGGGACGGTACAGTTAGCAGGGATTAAGGGAATTAAGAAAGAGTCTACAGTGGCTGTGGGGGAAAGGTAGAGAGAGAGAAAATCAATGTGGAGAGGAATCAGGGCCCCCAGCTGTGCCAGTAGGAAGGTGGTCTGTTGATGCCTGGGGGTGATGCACAGGCTGGGGATGCGGAGGCTGTGGTCAGGTAGAGACAGGCACAGGCCTCCAGCCCCAGGTCTGCTCGGTAGCATCTGGGAAGCCCATGCAATGTTTTGCAGGCTGGATTCGGGGTAGCACAGACCCTTGTCTCTCCTTCCATACCCTCCACAGAGGCACAGCAAGGACCGTGTGGAACCGAACAATGCGTGGCCCAGCAGCTCTGGGGAGCAGCCTTGCTGTGCCTGGAGGAGGTTTCCAGTGAAGGCCTGATGCCCTCCAAAGAAGCACCACTGTGATGCCTCCCAAAGAGGCAGGGACAGCGAGGACAGTGCCCTGAAGAGGCAGGGGTTCATGCACAGCAGGGCTTGGAAAGCACCCTGAGGGTTCCCAAGGGCTGCTGGTGACTTGGCCTAGGAAAAGAAGTACTGTGGATGGTGGGCTGGAGCCTCCCCGGGCAGCTGGCACTAGGATGGCTGTGGTAGGTGGAAAAGCTACCAGCCAAGGTGGCATCAAGACCTTCGCTCCTTCACAGCTGGCCCTGTAACTGAGCCACATTCTTGGAATAGCTGCAGGTCCTCCATGCATCCAGGTGAGTGGGGAGAAAAGGAGGGGAAAGGAGTCCTGCTTCCTGGGAAGGTGGCCTGCTACTCTGTCCTCCCCTCCGTACACAGCCAGGGCAGTGAGCTGTTTTCAAGCCATTCTTACCCAGGACAATGACACCTGGGCAGGTTAGCGGGGGAGCCAGGCTCTGCGTCATCTCGGATCATCTCAGAGGAGCACCTCTTGCCTTCCGTTTCACCGCAAGGCATCCATCCTGCAGCCCCAGCTCACATCAGCACTTGCCAGAGATACAAGGACGTCCCTCCAAGAGACTCTGTGCACACACCATCGTCTCCCCTTGCCATGGTTCTAGTTAATCACCACCAGTTATTCAGTGGAAATATTTCAAATGTAGAATTCCAGAAGTAAGCAACTTATGAGTTTTAAGTTGCACACCGTTTTGAGGAGCACAGTGAAATCTCACAGTGTCTCCTTCTGTCCCACTCAGGAGGTGAATCATCCCTTTGCCCAGCACCATGTTGGGTGACTACCCACAGTTAGTCCCTTGATACTCATCTGGGTCATCAGAGCGGCTCTGGCAGTATCACGATGCTTGGCTTCAAGACACCCTCGCAAGGAATCCCTACACTATGTCACCATGCCTCCACCATTGCCCCACTTCACCTCATCCTGAAGCCTTGCATGGTCTCACATCATCCTAAGAACGTGAGCCCAGTCCATGAAGGTATTTTAAGAAAGATACCACGTACACGTTACATTACAGCATACTGTTAGAATGATTCTGTTGATTAGAAGTTGCTGCCATTATTTGCTTCCTATGCCTAATTTATAAATTAAACTTCAGCACAGGAGTGTGCAAGAAGAAACACAGTGTAAGTAGGGGTCTGTACTACCTGAGGTTCCTGTCATCCCTGGGGCCTTGGACCGTTCCCCCCGAGTGATAAGCAGGTTTCTGTAACTAAAGGGGGACAAGCGTGAAGGTTGAGTTCCCCTCCTCTTCTCCCTCCTTTGGAAGAAATTCCAGATTCGGATCAAGACGTTTCCTATGTCAGAAGGAGACGGTCAGGGCGGAGCTAGCAGCCATCCTGTCGGGTTGGCTGCACTGTGGATTTACCCTGCACAGACGCATCTGCTCACAACTGTGAAGCAGCCCCGTTTCCCAGCCGTCCTCCCTGCCCTTCGCAAGCCTCCTCCGTCCACCACCCGTGTGCAGTCCTGTGGGGCTCTCTAGAGGCCAAATCTCCACGGAGCTCCGGTCTGCCCACAGTGCCCAGGATCCAGCTTCATAGCTGTTCACCCCAAGCAATGCTCTGAATGCAGCCTCACAAAGGGGCCCCAGGAAACCGTGGGCCCTTTCTGTGCAGAGCACACTCCCTACTCACCTCACTGAACCCACAGACCCCAGAGAACCGACTGCTACCACAGGTTAAGAAGCTTGCCCCGCATCACCCACTTCTCAGCGTCAGAGGGGAGATCAGATTCCTTTTGTCTGAATCCAAGACCTGATCTTTCCAAGAGGTTTGCACAGGATGGGCAGCATGGGGAGCAGTTTCTTTCAGGGTAGAAAGCCCTTTTACTCTGCTTCGGGTTCATAGTGTTTTGCCTCCTGTCCCCTTTTCCCCGTGGAGTCAGCGCAGGGGCTTAGTATTGCAGCTGCACACCGCTCCCTGCCCGAGGGAAATCTCTGCAGCCGAGTCATCACTTGGTGGAAGGCGCGTGCCCTGACACAGGAACAGCAGCATCACAAATCGCTACTGTGCAGCTCCGAGTACCCACTGCACCTCAGCAGGTATGTAATTCCCTTTTTAAATTACCTCTTGAGGCGCTGCCAGCGGGTACCAGTTGAACCGTAGCAACTAATAACAGCCGTGGAAGGAAATAGGAAAATGGTCAGATTTAAATCAGTCAGTGCATTTAAGTTGTTGCCATGTGAATGTTCTCAAACCCAAATGCTGACCTTGAAATTATTTGTATTTAACTAATAATATAATGCTACCCTGCCAAACAAGATAAGTTATCCCTTGGAGACAAAAATAAAAATACGAACTAAGTAAATGGTTACATACTTTGCATTAAATGGATGAGATTCTCAAAGTCATGAATATAGGCACAAAAATACCTCTAAAATAATCATGGATAGACTTGTGAAAAGTTAGAACTGTGCCAGGAACTCAATACCCAATCTAAATTGAATTAAGTTAGTGTGCTTGAGCTCAGCCGTGGGGACCCCGGGAGGGAGGTATGGCTCAGAACCTCACCCCAGTCCGCAGTTGGAACCCTGCAGCCCACCAGGAAGCATGCCATGTTACTTACAGCTTTCACATCTAATAGGTCTTCAGCTAACGTCACATGCAGACTCAGGAACGTCATCGTTCTCTGAATTCCCTGGTTAATATGGTAAACCAGAAATGCGTTCTTGAATTCACTTCTTATTGTTTTTTAATCTTTCAAAAATATTTTTTGTTTTCTTCTCCTAGTTAAATACAATATGCTCATTAGAAGATCTTTATTTCGCAACCTCAGAGTGGCTGTACCATGCTACGTTTGGGGAAGTCTGAGATTGGGCTGAATTGCAACAACCCTAGGAAAGAGCCAGTTGCTTTGTTTTCATAAGTATCAGATGGAAATTCATCGAGTTATGAGTAAACTCTTTCAAATAAGAATGTGGGAAGTAAAAACAAGGGTCTATTTGAAGTTTCAGTGGGTTCCATCTCGAAAACTAAAGTCCCTTGAATGTCCCAGCTGGGTTAAATTGCATACTAAGCACTTGTAAGACAGGGAGTTTTCAAAAACCAGTCGCAATCCTGAGAAGCTCAGACGAGGATGAATAAAAGCTGTGGTTGAGTCTGTCCCACCGAGGCGGATCTGAACTAAGTGCAGAAGGGATGGGAAATAAATGGGCCAGAGGATCCAGAATGGAGAGCAATGTGGAAATGCACTGGAAGCAGCCTTGGAAAAAGGGAGAGAGATTTCTGGGTGGAGGAGAAGTGTGGAGAGGCCCTGTGAGAAGCAGCGGCACTGTAAAGGCATGTAGTGACCCAGATGGCACCTGCCAAGGTGTGCTCAACCATCCGTGTGGACGAGCGCAGGTGGTCCTGGTGCCAGCAGTGGGAGCTACAATGAGTACGAGACCGGGTAGCTCACACTAAGGCAATTTGCTTAACTCTTGCAATCACCAGAAAGCAATCAGAAGATGTTAGGTATCTGAGATGGCATCTGTCTTTGAGGAAGGCCGCTCTGAGAGGAGTGTGGTGGGCAGCTTGGTTGGGGAAGACTGGAGGCAAGAAGATGTGGTAGGCGATGGCTGGCGGCTGCTTAAATCTTATGAGTATCAGGCTAACTCCACAGGATCAACAGGTCTTGCTGTCTGATTTAGGGAGTCTGGGTGCATAGAGATAGTCTTACTGTAATAACATGGGAAGATGGTGGATAAAGAGGCTTAGGAGAAGGACTGTAAATTAGAAGTTGTACTGGGTTGTCTCCAGATCCCGGAGGAGTCCAAATGAAGATCTCTAAAAGGCTTCTGGATAGAGAGGGACCATGAGAGAAAGAGAGAATCAGTTTTAATTAGTTTTTCATGTGGCTTTCGTTGCTCTGACACTTCATTGTGTAAGTGGTGCTGGGATTTGAACCTAGGTCCTTGAGTATGCCAGGCAAGCACAGTAACTGCTGAGCCACTGCTTCTGACCCAAAGAGCATCATTTTTATGCCAAAGTCAATGACTGAGACCCCTTCAATGACTAAGTAATTCTAAATAATATAAATAAAATGTTAAATACATCATCTGCAAAGAAACACTGAAAAAGCACAAACTTGCCATTCGATTAAGAAATCTGAAGATGTGTGCTATGCTTCGTTTAGGATTCAGACTTCAGCCTCCCCACTCTCAAGGACCCTGGACCTCTAAGGTCACTGCAGCAGAACTCATGAAACAACTGCCTTTGCTGGCAAGGGATCTCCCAGTTGAGGCTCGAACTTGTTGATTCCTTGCAAGCTCCTTTCTGTTTCTAGGGAACACAGTGCCTGAGTTGCGCATCTGCTTAGTGGGTCTCATCTTTCTCTGGCTGATCTCACATGCTAGTCAGTTCCTCAAGGCCTGCAGATGCCCGGCCTCCTGCACTGTTCTGTCCTCTGGTGCATTCTTGCCACCAGGCACATCGAGCTTGATGCGCCATGAAGCCGTCCTGCTGCAGGAGCCAGAGTTCTGCTGGGACTCCACACTAGGATCCTGATGCCACTACCAGTGACCATGTCAATTGCTTGTTGGCTCAAAAAGCAATATTGTAGTTATCTGAGCTCACAAAAGAGTTTTTATCACAGACTCTCAAGTACCATGCATAATCAAATTTCACTATGAATGTGGGAGAACAGCTTCATTGTTGCTTTGGTTGCACTGTTAATCACTTTGATCCGAGATACAGTAAGTGGAAAGATTCCTTTGAGGATTCTGCCAAAGCAACTGCCAGGATAGAAAAATCCAGCCAGCGTAGAACAAGACTCTTTGGGAGATCGATCGAGCGAGGCCAAGGACAGAAGACGACCAGCTGGGTCACTTGCTTTCTCCATCATCATGCCAGCTCAGTGTCATTGGAGGAGACTCCCAGCTAAAATTGATGTCCCAGAGACCAGCAGGACCCCAAATGTACTTCTAGAAGGCTCTCCATTCAGGTATCTTTATTCATGATATGAAAACTGAATGATCTTTCAGAAGACATTGAAAATGCCCATAAATATACATTCTTTTGACATGAGTACCCAGAGTGCCTCAGGAAGGAGGGGGAGAACTCCTAGCTTCTATGCCTTAGGGACAACAGCCCTCCCCCTCCCCCGCCTGAAGAGCACTGCCAAGTTCACTCAGAGACATAGCCCTCCTGCAGAAGGAGCGGTTGGAGGCATGTGCCCCAACCCTGGACCAGGCAATGATGGGACCTCACTGAAGTAGACAGGGGCAGTGTGGCAGTGCCAGGAGGAACCACCTGTGAGAGGGAAAGTTCTGTTTAGGACATACCCCACCCTCATCCTCTTTCCCATCCAAGGTCTGTCATGGAAACAAACAATAAAGACACAGGGGCTTCATGCACCAGCTGTCTCCTCCAGGGACTATGGCCCCAGGGCCAGCACCGTGAGCACAGATGGGTCCAGGGGAAAGGCTCGAGGACCCACAGATCCTGCCCTGCCAGTCCTCCATCCTGTCTCAAGTGCACCTCCAGTTCTGAGTCCTGCTTATTGACAAGCTGAACTTGGTGTGTTACCAAGAATCCCCACCACCACCACTGCCACCAGCCCTGCAGGAACGGGCCCCACTGCCCAGCAGGCTTAGGCAAAGTCCAGCAGACCTGGGCAACCAAGATTCACTGACACAGCACCAAGAACTGGCGTCATAACCGTGCCCTTACCTCCTGAGGGCCTGCTTGCCAGCCTCTGGGCTGAGTGCTGTAGATCCTGACCTGTCCAAGGATGAAAAGCATCACCTAGACCCAGCTTGCGGGATGGCCAAGCGGACCTGTGAGCAGCCATTCTGCTAAGGTTTCGGGCTTCAGAAGGCTTCAAGGGAGCCCACAGCCTCGCAGGGAGAGCAGCCAACTCTTCCTTGACCACACTGCATTCCCTTCAAAAGACCCTTGGGTTAGGTTTGGGTTTTTATTTTTATGTTTGATGGAAGAGTGGGAGTGTAGATATTTTCCACAGGTTTCAGGATCAGATGGAAGTGAGGTGATGGAGTCCCCAGAGTTTGGTGCCACCAGGGAGGGGCAGCAACAGGAGGGAATGAAGCCACTTAAGAGCTGGAGGGGCCTCTAGAGTATCGGGCCCAATCTTTCATTTCAGAGCAGAGGAAACAGAGACTTAGAGAGGCCGAGTGATTATCCAGAAGCACTCAAAATGCTGGCAGCAGAAAAGGGTGAGGACTCCAGGCCCTGACTTTCCCTCCCGGATTCCTTCTGGATTCTCAGGGAGTCTGTGGGCCCTTGGACAGGAGAGGACAAGGCTGAGGAGGAGGCTGCAGGTTGCCTCAGACACACTGCAGCGACCACAGGAAAGGAGTGCTTCATAGGCTGCTGTCACGGGGACAAAGAGGAAGGACGGTGGCGTCAGCGGTGGCGTAAGACAGCTTGTGAATGAGGAACAAGTGGATGCCTACGCCACCAGGGCTCTGGAACTCGGAAGGAAGCAATTGCTAGTGTGGGTGGAGGGAAGAGAGGCTTCTAAGTTGTACCCCCAGCTTAAAGGGTGTGAAGATGTCAAGGGTCTAGAGGAGGCTCCGGCCCTTCCTATGTGGGGCTCCGCGGCAGCACAATGGAGTTGAAGGACACCCGAGACCGTAGCAGAAAGGTGTGTGTCACGTGCGGGTTGCAGGCTGCGAGTCCTTAGGCTGCCCTGGTGGCAGCTGAGCTTCAGTGAAGGCGACTTTGCGTGAGGCCTCGCTAAAGAGAAGAGACAGGTACTGAGGCAGAGAGGTGATTTGGTCCTTTTTCCACTACTGTATCTATCCTTTCTTAGTCATCTCTAAATTCTTCCCCATAGCTGAGGCTCGCATTGTTATTGAAGCAAAATTTTCCCTTTGGCTGGAAGAACTTGGTTCTTTACACTTAAACATGTTAATGAGGCCACCTGACTATTTCCTGACTACCTCCTGATGGCCACTGCCCCTGCCAGCTCTCACAAGCTCAGAACTTGTTCCATGGAGAACACATGGCTGTTTTGCCTCCCTTTTCTCCATACTAAGAAACAAACACAAACCAGTTCCTCCAGGCAATAGCTTATAGTCCATGTTGCAGAACTGCAAACTGTGGGTCATGTGTTCAAGGCCAGAGCAGAGCTTCCGGTCAAGGCCTGTAAGAATGTTCAGAAAGCAGTGTTCCTCAGAGGAAGGTTTAAAGGACTGCTGTTTGAAGTTCAGTGTTTTTTCCTGAACTTCTCTTCACTGAAATAATCAGCCAGCATTGTAAACGCACTGGCCCGTGGGCTGATTTTGCAAATCCACTATCCTTCCCACTTGTTATTAGAAATTCCACATGCCACAGACAAAATCCTATCTGCAGAGAACTAGAAAACATAAGAAACTCGAATAAGAATCACTCAATAGGAGGAAACGTTGCTCTTTTACATTTAAACAAGCTTTTAGGGTTTTTTTTTTTTTCCTGAGCTAAGATGCTTTTACTGTAATTTCCAGAATGAGTCTTGCAAGTATCTGGTTATCATAAGCACAGAAAGACAGCTTATTAGTTTTAACTGCTGGATAGAAGCAGGCAGCATTTTCAAGATTTCTGGTTTCACCTTTTAACCCAAATGAATAACTATAAATAGATCGTGGGGCTTGGGGTTTCCATAGCTAAGTGCTGCTATAAATAGTTCTCAACATTTTCCCACTTCATGCTTTCTGAAAGAACATTCTCCACTTCCTTTCTTGGATAACCTCTGGAAGTAAAGTGACCACATTCAGAATTTTATTGAGAGAGTTTAACAAAACTTTTAATGATCTATTAGCAACTCTAAACATTGCTCCTCACTGAAAGCAACAACGAATAAAATCATTCAACAAATTTAGTCACTTAGAAGATATTTATATCTAAACAGATGTTTCTGGGAAAGGCCTGTTTACTGCAAGCTGCTGATATTTTCACCCATTTCCTCATGTTGCTGGGAATCTGCTTCTAAAACTCAATGTTAGACCCCATCATTCTCTTACAAGTTCTTATTTAACTTCAGTGAAATTTGTTCTCATTTCCCTCAAAACTGAGCTAGCCTGGCCACTTCAGTGGGTATAAAATGAAAGACATAGATTTTTTTCAACTTTGCTTACATATCCAGAAAATGTGTGAATTCAGCTCTGCAGCCAGCTCACGGTTCATCCTCCTTCTTAGAGAATATCCGAGAGCACTGGTGTGAAATGCACCCTGCTCAGACCCTGCCCTGAGAGGCACAGCAGAGCCCAGCCTGCAGCCTGTGCCCTCCAGGGACTGGCCCGCCTGCCCACCTCGCCTGCCTGCCTGCCTGCCTGCCTGCCTGCCTGCCTGCCTTCTAGCAGCCCCTGCTGGTGGCTGTTACTCTCTGGCACCAAGATGAAGACTTGGAATGGCCAGGGATCAGCAAAGGAGGAGTGACGGTGAAAACAGGTAATGTTATAGAAAATTACCTTCCCTGTTTACATTTAGGAAGCAGGGGCAGGCAGGCAGTGGATGGGCTATAAAGATTTTAAAAATATTGGTGTTTTTCCCCAAAATTAATAGACTGTCTTCTGAGCAGCTTTACAGAGAATATTGAGCAAAAAGCACAAAGTGTTCCCGTATGTCCCTGCAGCACCCTCAGTGTCCTCCCGGATTTTAACATCTTGCAATAGTGTTGGTGTATTTGTTACAGTTGATGAGCCAATATTAATACATTATTACTAACTCAAGTCCAATCTGTAGTTTATATTGGAGGCACTTTTGGGTTGTATGTTCTGTGGGTTTTGACAAATGCATAAGGATATCTACCCAGAGTATAATATCATAAAATTAATAGTTTCGCTGTGCCAAGAATCCCACTCACCCATACTTTCCTCCCTCCAGTCCTTGGCAACCACTGATCCTTTCACTGTTTCCATAGCCTTGCCTTTCCCAAAACGCACAGAAATGGATTCCTACTGTGCGCAGCCCTTTCCAATCAGCACTTTGCTGCATGGCCTGGTATGTCGTCCAGCACCTGATGTGCTTCTTTGCCGTCTGTGTATTTTCTTTGCTGAGGTGTATGTTAAGCACTTTTCCATTTTCAAATTGAGTTTCTTGTTTCCACACTAATGGGTTTTAAGTGTTTTGCGTATAACTTGGATACCGCTCCTTCATCTGATAAGTGTTTTGCAAAGATAGATTTTTTTTTCTTAAGCAATAGGACAGAGCAGATATCTTACACACAAGCTTCATTCCTTTAATCATTCAACCAGCTTTTATCACATAAAATAGTCCAGACAGTAGGAGCTGAGAATTCAGGAACAATGGTAGTCCGTAAGAACCTACAATATTGCCAAGAATATCACACAAGTGTAAGTAGACAGCAGCAAATATTACATGAACCTTAAGGACATTATGCCAAATGCATTAACCAGTCACAAAAGGACAGGAACTATGTAGTCCTGCTTATGAGGTCCTTATGAAAGGGTACAGACAGATGTGAACAGTGGGAACATGCATTTAAGGGAATGAGTCTATAAAACGGGCCCACTCTTACTAGCCCCCAAAACTAATAAGCCATCTTTCTTCTCTAAGAAGCACTTTACCTGCAGGCTGCCTGGCTTAAGTCAACAGGTTATGTTACATTCCACAGCAAAGTACCTGTTAACTGAAGGAGAAATATAGGCCCCATAAATGTGGATAAGAAGAACAATAGTTACCCTGAAGGCGGAACCTCTGTGACCCTTACACAGACCAGATCCCAGAGCTCAGGGAGATAAGGATAATTCTCCCAACCATAAAATCTGTAAGAACAGGCTCCAATTAGAACTAGTCAGCATGAGCCCAGGTGACCTAGAGATGTTATATGCAGCGGGCAATTGAAAGTCGATGTCATCCTGCTGTCAGTCACAAGTCAACAGCTGCACCAGGTGGACTCTCTAGAAGCTTCCCTGGAATTCCCAGTAAAACTGGAGGGCAGGAGAGGCATGCCATCCCTGTCCTCTCTGAGAGGACCCATGCTCCTCCTCAAGAGTGTCCTCCTTTCCCCTTTCTGTGTTTTCTAATAAACTCATGACTGTAACTGTGAGCAACACGTCTGAAATCTTTCGGACCCAATTGCCAAGAACCAGAGTTTCAGAGGGACCTTTTCATTGCCTCAGTTTCCCAAAAGGCCCAGCCCTGTAACATCTAGCATAGGCAAAGTCATAGCTCCAGAAAGTAACAAGGAGGCTGCCCAGGCAGAAACACGGAAGTCAGCTGTTGTTTACTAGGTGCAGTGTTCTGATTTTATGAAATGAAGAGAGATCTGTGCCCAGCTGTTGAGCCATGTGAATGTACTTAGCACTACTGGGCTGTGCACTTAAAACTAGGTAAGGGGGTAAATTCTAAGTTAGAAGAATTTCACTATGGGAAACAACATATGGAAATGATTAAACTTCTATATGATTTAAAGTCATCTAAATTGCTATAGTCATTGGGACAAGCTAAAAGCTTCAAATCTGGGCACTCCGATTTAGGTTTGACATCTCCGTTCACTGCTGAGCCCGTCCACTGAATTGTTGTGTTATCACATTTTATCACACTTTTTGATTCTGCAGTGTTCATTTTGTTCCTTTTGTAGTTTCTATTTCACCATTGGACACATATGTCCATCTTTTCATTTATTGCAAAAGTGGCTGAAGTAGCTGCTTGAAGACTGCTGGTCTCGACATGGGGGCCATTTGTGACTCGCACTGTTGGTGGTTTCTCCCCTTGAGGGGTGGTCCTCTGGGTCTTTGTGCAATTCTGCATCGTGCCGCGGACATCCTGACTGTTCTGCTTAGGTTCTGGGTCTTGAGTGATGACCCCGACTCTTGTGGTCTCCTTTAGCACTTTCAGATGCGCATTCCTCTTTGCCAGCCCTGGGCGGCATTTCCTACCGCGACTCAGTTCCCCAAGATGCTGTGTCTTCTGGGCCTGTTGTGTCCTTTCTCACCCCTGACCAGCTGGGGACTCAGGTAGACTCCTCGATAGTCAGGGGAAGCCCTTCTCCAACTTGCTTCTCTCTGCCATTTCCCCCACATTGTCAGACTCCCAGGCCCCTCTTCCAGTTCTCTGACCAGAAAGACAGATTCTCTTGAATTTTAACTGTGTTCCCAGTGTAGCTGTGTACCTCTGCAAGGTGAGCCAGCCCTGTGGTTAGCCTATGACAGAAAAACACAACTCAGGAGGCTGAGGCTGGAGGATTGCAAGTTCAAGGGCAGCTTAGGCAATTTAGAATGAAATTTAAAAAGGGACTGGGGATATAGTTAAATGCTAAAGCACTTGGCTAGCAAGTACAAGGCTCTGGGTTCAATCCCCACTATCACTAAATATATATATGAGAGAGAGACAGAGAGAGAGAAATTGAAAAAGAATAAGAAAGAAAGAAAGAAAGAGAAAGAAAAGTGGATCTCCTACCAGATCTGCCCCTGTGCTGCTACCCTCCTCAACTCTGGGCTCTCTGGTTAGAAAGAGAGGGTTCACCTTGGAGGTGTTGCTCTCCGTGCCCATGTATAGTTCTACAACTCAGGTTGCCAGGCTAGCCCTGGGTAACAGGCGAGAGAGAGAGAGAGAGAGAGAGAGAGAGAGAGAGAGAAAAGGAAGGGAGGGAGGAGGAGAGAGGAAATAAATAAATGGTCATTTTTCTAAGTTTGCTTCCTCTTCCCTTCTTGCCAGGTAGTGCCTAGCTTCCAGGATCTTCAGGAATACTGTTTATATTCAATGCCAGTTGCAATGGGTAAAAGAGTTAGGTCCTACTGAGCCTGTTGGATGATAAAGGCCTGGTCTGTCTTCCTCCCTGGGCCACGGGCTCCCTGAAATCACCGACCACATCTCTGTCCCAATGTGACACATAGTGCCTCCTGTGTGGTCCTCAGAGAGGTCAAAATAATTGATGAATTGATTTGTTTTGGATAAAGAAGGAAGAAAAAATGTTGAAGTGAAAAAGGGAAATTTAACCTAAAACATGTGAGGTGACACTATGAGAGTGACATAGTTTTTGCTTGAGGCTTGAGATTAATGGCAGAAGTGCACACACATCCGGGCTTTGAAAGATTTACATGGAAGGAGTGTTCTCCCCATTTGTAATATTAACTAATAAATAAAGCTCTTGGCAGAGGACTAAGTCTGAAAGTAATATGCTATCAGAAAACCAATAGAAATTGGCACAATTTTCAAAAGAGAAAAAAATCATTCAAAAATCCAGTTTTGAGAACAAAAATAGCATTAATGTGTGGTATAGAGAAAATAAAGGGAGTGAGGAAGCACAGAGGAAGCATGTGTTCCCAAGAAGCCACACCTGGTGGCAGCCGTCTTTTTTTCTTTCTTTTTTTTTTTTTTTTTTAAGAGAGAAGGTCAGTGAGAGAGAATCAATTTTTATTTAGCATTTCACACAGCTGTCCTCTTGAACTGCTTTGAGGTGTGGGTGCCTGTCTAAAGAAGCCACCAGGAAGGTGTGAGGTGCCCATAAGCAAACGGTCAGAGGCCACGGTCAGAGACGTACATCTGGGGCCTGTGTGCGGAGGGACAGCCTCGCGGAGGGTGCGGGGGATGTCTCTTGGCAGAGGAGATGGGGAATTTCCATGGGGTTCTCCAGCAGTAGGGGAGACTGAGTGATGTTCTGTGGGCAGCCTTCACTTGGTCTGCTCTGTCTCCAAAGGGAGCGCTTGCCTTAGGCAAATGGAAGGAACGCGCCAACGACAGCTCCAAAACACACATCTTTCAACAGAAAAAAGTAAGCTGTTTAGATAAGAGAGATTATTAGATTACAGATAGAAGGGCATTGTTGAATCTTAACAGTGCTGTTATTGTTAATGCAGAACTTTTGATTTATAAGAATAAACTTTAAAAAAACAAAGTGGTTTTTTTGCAGTGTTTGGGATTGAACCCAAGGCCTCACACACATGCTAGGCAAGCCTCCATCACTGAGCCACACCACCAGGCCTTTCTACATTTTTACTTTGAGACAGGATCTTGTGAGGTTGCCCACCCTGGCTTCGAACTCACAATCCTCCTGCTTCAGCCTCCTGAGTAGCTGAGATCATGTGTGTATACCGGCTCACCTGGCTGACAGGGTGAGTCTAACCAGTAAAGCATGAAAGTCCTTAAGCACCAAATAAAATAACCCTGTCTAGTATGAAGAACAACACTGAACACAGCATTAGACCATAACTAAATGCTAATAGTGCAGGGAAAAGTGGAAACATTTTTTTAGGTTTTTTTTTTTTTTCAAATTCAGGTCAAATGACATTGCACTGGATCCTGGATAATTCCTTGCAAATGTTAGATCAGACACCTGGGCTCAGTGTACAGCTAGGGATCATCCCTTGCGGGACCTGCCTACTACCTGCTGCAGGCAGTGTAGGGCCAGATTGCGAAAGCTCTTGCATGCACAAAGTGAGAGGACTTGATCTGTGGAAAAGAGGAATCACTGTGGGTTTGGAGGGAGAAGGGTAAGGTCAGACTTGTTGCAGGAAGGATGCTGGCAATGAGCAGAAAGGCAGCCTAACTAGGTCTCCAGCTGGGATCTGGGTGAGAGGAGGGAGGGCTCCGTCTGTTCCTTGGTGCCACAGTTGAAGATGGTGTGTCTAAACGCATCTCCTCATCCCAGCAGCTCAGGAGGCTGAGGCACGAGGATCACAAGTTCAAAGCCAGCCTCAGCAATTTAGCAAAGCCCTAAGCAACTTAGTGAGACCCTGTCTCAAAGTAAAAAATAAAAAGGATTGGGGATGTGACTCAGTGGTTAAGCACCCCTGGGTTCAATTCCTCGTACCAAAATATAAAATGAAAAGGAACTGGCGCCCCCAGCCAGCTGAATGATGCAGGTGACAGGTGCACAGAGAGGGAGGCCCCACCAGAACATTGGGCCGAGTTCAAGTGTTCTTTTCGTTAAATAGTATCATTCTGCTCACTTCTGGGGAAATGTCTGTCAGAACAGTTCATCTGCTAGATATTCCTTCAGGTAAAAACGACATTCTATGAAGAAGTGGCCAGCTGAGCTTGCCCTCAGAGCCACTGCTCTCCAGTGTGCATCTCAGGTTCCTCCTGCACACTGCATTTAGCCACAGAGACTCCCAGACCTACAGCCAGGGGTTGAGATCTACTAAATTAGATTTGTACAGCTTCATTGGGGTATTATCAAGTGAAGTAAGTGCTTTGTTTTGTTCCCTGAATCTGTGGTGCTGAATAGGGTGGCTGCTAGGACAGCTGGGGTCACTGCCTGGATGGGGCAAAAGGACTAGCAGCTTACCTAACATTGCTTTTGCATTACCACTGCAAGTTTAGCATAGTGAAAGAGATAAATGGCAATTCAGTGTCACTGCAAAAATGCTCTCTGCACCTTGCAGAACCTGAGAGGTTCAAGGTCCACTCTTAGGGGAAAAACCCACTGCACTAGACTGATCAGGGCCCACCAGGAAGGCAGGGTCAGCTTCCCCTCAAAGCTCTAGCTGTGAGGAGGGGTGCTGATCTGAAGGAAGACCTCAGCAATCTCAAGAGGGGAACAGAGGCAAGGGATTGCCAAACCTCTACTACATAAACTAGAAAAGCACACAGCTGGAACCACTGAGTAAGAAAATGGGATATAATAAGGGAGACTTTCATTCAATATTCAAAACACATCACTGTTTAAATCTTTTAAATGGAGAAGATCTTCTTGTTATATTTGTATAAATAGAAAAATAAAAGCATGAGTGGAAACTGACCGGAAGCACCAGGAATAAAGGGGAACTGGTGTTTTTGTTAGGGAGTACCTAGCAATAAGTACTAAATGCATGGCAAGGTCACAGGCTTACTTTGTTACTCTTAAAGTTTCCGCTGAGGCAGATGAGTAAATAATTCATAGCAGATAACCTGTCAAAAAACATCAGTACCCCAACCTTGAGGATGAGCAAGCAAAAGTAACCAAGATAGTGGGTGTGGGGATGCCTCAGGAAAGAAGGATTTATGGGAGTAATTCTTGATAGGGTGTATTGAGGTTGGTGTGAAGCTAGGAATTATAGTTACAGGTGTCTCCATTTGTTTGGGAAGGAAGATTCCCTTAGTAGCACAAGCACACTAGGCTAACTCCTGACCAGCTATTGACCCCAATGCCCACATTAACGTGGGACTGTCTCGTAGATGAAGCCCCTCTGAATAGGATGGCCACCATGACAGTTCTGGAGAGGACCAACTAAGGTCAAAAACTACGGCCCTGATGTGAAGGAGGAGTTGAACACTTGATGGACGATGGCTGCTGAGGGAGGACCCCAGTTCTCCTAGAAACATCGAACAGTAACACATCTGGAGACATCATTGTATCCTTTGTGGTTCTCTGCTCAGAGATCACCCACTCTCTCCCTTGAGAGTGCTCTCTGTTTGAACCTTACTTTGCCTTTACTGTACTTTCACCTCACTTAAATTTTCTTTTGTTGGAACACAAGAACCAAGGTTTGGAGTTTCAACTCCCCGCTTTCCTATGACATTTTCACTGTTAATCCAGGTGCCCCGGAGGCGGCAGAGGTCTGAGTTCTCCTTAACAAGGACCCTTTCAGCAGTGGTAGAAAAGGACTCAGGCTGAAAAATGTTAAACTGGTGCACGCCTGTAATCCCAGCGACTCAGGAGGCTTAAGACCTTAGCAACTTACTGAGGCCATAAGCGACTCAGTGAGACCCTGTTTCAAAAAAAAAAAAAAAAAACCAAAAAAGACATTAAGGAAAGTGTGCATTTGGGGACAGGGAGGAGGGAAAAAAAGGAAGCGGGGAGGAGGAGGAGGAGAAGGAGAGGATACTGTAATGAAGCTGTTAGTGAGCAGATAAAAGGTATCCTAGTTCAAGATCTTTCCATTCTTTCACACTGAAACCAGACATTTCCCTTTGCTTCTAATGGAACTGGGTTCAGATAGCACTCTCCTGTTACCACTTAGGATGGCCAGTTTGCAATACACCTGGGGGCCACTGTGTTCACGTAAGTTCAACTTGAGTGTTCCCTAAGACTCTCAGAGTGCTGAGTCCTCTGAGCCTCCAGGTAGATGCTGTGCAGTTCCTAGGACAGAAATGGACTCTTCAGCTTCACTTTGGCAGGTGGCTATCTTGGTTCCAATATCTCCTGGGAATCAATTCTTCCCATGATACCTAGCAACACCCCAGGTAAAATTTTCTCTACCTCAATACTATGAAACTAGCACACTATATTTTTCATGGATAATTTATGTTTTAATTCATATTTTTCTAATTAAATCCTCCTAGCTTTTATTTTGGTGTAGGTTTGCAAGCTAAAAAATAGTTTATTGTGGGGCTGGGGATGTAGTTCAGTGGTAAAGCTCTTGCATGGTGTGACCAATAGAACGGTTGGTGGACCATTTGCAGGATAGAGTAATTAGTCATAATTGGTATGTAAGATCCAATCTTAATCATCTTAACTGTACTCTTTCCCTTTACCCATCCCAATTTTAGAAATAGCCAATTGCCTGGATTGTGACCTCCAGTTCCTCCTATCAGAGCAAGGGGCTGTGCTGCTCTAGGGATATAAACAGGCACACTGCCCTCCCAAGTGTGCTTGCTAGCTAGGATGTGTAGCTTGCCCTCTGGCACAAGTAAAGTTTGCCTTGCCCACCCACTTGGAACACACATTTGATTTCTTGCGGCACCTCGGCATTTCTAACGATAGCATGCTTGAGGCTCTGAGTTTGACCCCCAGCACCACACACACACACACACACAACATTCATTGTCAGATGCTCAACAGTCCTACTGTGGAACCTGAGCAGAGTCCTGAAAGCCAGACCTACACTTCACTTTAACAGCCCCTCTCTCACGTGGAACACCCCACAGGACACTGTAATGCACCTCCTCTCTCAGGCAGCAAGGAAGAATAACCTCAAGGACACCAGGAGACAGCCTGACAATTTCTTTTAATTAGGGCAGCAATAAGAGGTGCATTTTTGTTTTACTTACAAGTCCTGATCACATTTTGACATTACATGATTAAACTGTGTATTGCTAACAACAGTAATGTTTCAGTGCAGAAGAAACTTTAAAACTTAGAACTCTAAGGATATGCTCTGATCAATGACTTTGATGTATAAAGGCATAGTTCACCAAGACAGAATTCTGTGGTAGAAGCACAATTAAAAGCATTTTCCAAGAGAAAAATCAGTGTAAATTTTCCAACTGGCAAAAGGCTTCCATATATTTAAAATTAATAATGGTGGGTATAAATTCACATTGGTATTGATGACCCACTGGGTCCATTTAAAAGAGTTTTATAGCTACTGTATTTTTAACAAGGTATTTATAGCTCATCAAAATCTATTTCCTTTGAAGTTATTAAAATTTATGATTAAAAAACCCTTTTAGATATCAACATAAGAATGTGGCACAGACACTCTGGAAAGCAGTGTGGAGAATCCTCAAAAAATTAGGGATGGACCCACCATACAATCCAGCTATCCCTCTCCTGGGTATTTTTCCAGAAGAGTCAAAATCAGCACATTACAGCAACACAGCAAAATCTCTGTTCATAGCAGCTCAGTTTACAATAGCTAAATTATGGAATCAACCCAGATGCCCCTCACTGGATCCAAAAACTGTGATACATATATATGTATATATATATGGAGACCACTAGGAGGACCCTGTTGGAACAGTTGGAGCGCCCCTGTTCAGGACCTACTGGAAGAAGATCCTCCACATCAGGAGCAGCCTCCACCTCCTCAGTGCCCTGAGTGCCTCTGGGCCTCTTTTGGTCTGGCAGACATGTGATCAGACTCCACTAGGAGGACCGCGTGAGAGCAGCCCCTGCCCAGACCTACCAAGGAAGATCCTCCACATCCAGTGTAGCCCCCATCAATCCAAACCCCTGTAAACAGTCTGGGCCTCTTTAGGTCCTGGCAGACAGGACACAAGTGCTCAGGGTACCACTGGTAAGACCTCTGTCCAGAACAAAAGAGCATCCTCCCCGGCCCCCCACCATCTACCATGCGCCTCCTAACTGAATCCCCATGTGAAGGTCCAGGCCTCTTTTGGTCCCAGATGGCAAGTGCCCAGGACACCACCAGTAGGAACCTCATCCAGAAAAGCCTCCTGTTGCCTCATGTGCCAGTCTGGGCTTCCTTCGGTCCCCTCTTCCTTTGGTCCCTGCTCATAGCCACTCAGAACACCCCCAGGTAGGTCTTCAATCTTAAGCAGCCTCTGTCCAGCTGAAGAACACCTGCTCCGGGCACTAGCACATGCCCAGGACCAACTGGAGGAGCATCCCCACCTGGACCAGCCCTTGACCCAGGGCCTCTTCTGGTTTTGGCCTGGCAGGTGCCCAGGACAACCCTACCTTCTATGCAGGAAATTCAATTCAGATATCCAGAAGAAGCTCTTCAAAATGAAGAATCAAAATAGGAAAGGGTCACCTCAAAACCAAAACTCCCCTAAAAAGGAGAGAGACCACAGATAGAGACCTAGATGAAACCCTTAAAAAAATCATCAATGATCTGATTACTAAAAGAAACAATGACATAAAAGAAGACATAATGAAGGGACTAAGTGAGAAAACTCAAGAGATGAAAAACTCTATTATCAAAGAGATAGACATACTCAAAAAGGAAGTAACAGAGCTAAAATCTGCAGTCAATGGCATGAGAGGAACCATTGAAGAATTTAATAATAGACTAACTTGTGTAGAAAACAGAACCTCAGCTCTTGAAGAAAGAACTTCTGACAACGAGGACAGGCTGAGCAAACTTGAGTTCATGGATGACAAAAAAGAAAAAAAACCTTACAGACACGAACACAATTTTAAAAATGTCTGGGATGAAATGAGAAGAAACAACATAAGAGTAGTTGGGATACAGGAAGAAATCAAAACACAAACAAATGGGATAAGGAACATTCTGCATGAAACAGTAAAAGAAAAAAATTTTCCATATGAAAATAGAGTCAGATATGCTCATCCAGGAAGCTTATAGGATACCCCATAGGCCTAACCAAACGAGCTGCTCACCAAGACACATCATATTCAAAAATGTACAACAGGTAAAACAAGGAAAGAATATTAAAAAGCTGCAAGGGAGAAACGCCAAATCACATTCATAGGCAAACCAATCAGAATCACAGCTGATTTTTCGCTCAGACTCTGGAAGCAAGAAGATCATGGAAGGATATTTTTCAATGTCTAAATGAACACAACATGCAGCCCAGAATACTATACCCAGCAAAACTCAGCTTCAAAATTGATGGGGAAATAAGAACTTTTCATGATAGGATCAAACTTGCAGCATTCATAAACAGAAAAGCAGCATTACAAAGAATCCTTAAAGATAAACTCCAGACAGAAGAACACACAAACATTCCTCAACACTCACAGACAGAGGAAATTCAATAAAGGTGTATACCATCAATAGATAACCAAGACAGCACAGAACTTACTAATAAAACACAATGACAGTGAACCACAACCATATAACTATTCTAACACTGAATGTGAATGGTCTCAATGCAACAATCAAAAGACATAGACTAGCAGATTGGATCAAAAAACAAAAACCAACAATATACTGCTTACAGGAAACCCACTTTACAGCTAATGACATTCACAGATTGAGGGTGAAAGGATGGAAAAAAAATCTACCAGGCATATGGCCCAAGAAAGCAAGCTGGAGTTGCAATTCTTATATCTGACAAAATGGACTTCAAACATAAATTAATCAGAAGAAATAAAGAAGGTCACTACATCCTAGTAAAGAGAACAATACAACAGGAAGGTATAATCACAGTAAATATATACTCTCCAAATACCAAAGCTACCAACTATGTGGAAAAATTACTCCAAGACTTAAAACCACTAGTGGACCTCAACACAATAGTAATGGAGATTTTAATACACTTCTATCACCAACAGACAGATCATCAAAGCAAAAAAACAGTGAAGAGATCTCCAGTCTAAACAGCATAATGAATCAAACAGACTTAACAGATATCCAGAGAATATTTCACCCCAAATTGGCAGAGTATACCTTCTTCTCCACAATACATGGATCCTTCTCCAAAATCATATTCTAGTTCATAAAGGAAATCTCAGCAAATATAAAAAAGTGGAAGTTATTCCATATATCCTATCAGACAATGTGCCATGACCCTAGCAATTAATAGCAAAAATCATCACAGAAAACACACATAGACATGGAGATTGAATAACACCCTATTAAATAAAGAATGGATCCAAGAAGACATGAGAACAGAAATTAAGGAATTCTTGGAAGAGAATGAGAATGAAGACACAACATATCAAAACCTCTGGGACACCATGAAAGCATTCTTAAAGGGAAAATTTATAGAACTGAGTGACTACATTAAAAATCAGGAGAGATCCCTAATAAATAAGCTCATGCTCCACCTCAAATCTCTACAAAAGGAGGAATTATCTAATCCCAAAGCCAGCAGAAGACAGGAAATAATCAAGATCAAATCTGAAATCAATGAAATTGAGAACAAAAAACAATAAAAAAGAATTGATGAAACAAAGAGCGGGTTCTTTGAAAAAATAAAATTGACAGACCCCTTGATAATTTAACTAAAAGAAGAAGAGAATCAAAGCAAATCAACACAATCACCAACAAAAGGGGGTGATCACCACTGACCACATTGAAATCAAACATTATCAGAACATATTTTGAAAATCTATGCTCCTCTAAATCTGATAATCTGGAGGACATGGACAAATTTCTAGACAGATACAACATCCCCAAATTGACAGAAGATGAAATTGAAATCCTCAACAGCCCAATAACAGGCACTGCAATCCATACAGCAATTAAAAGTCTTCCAAAGAAGAAAAACCCAGGACCTGATGGATTCCCTGCTGAGTTTTACCACACTTTTGAAGAAGAGCTAACACCTCTCTTATCAAACTATTCTAAGAATTTGAAAAAGAAGGAACTCTCCCAAACACTTTTATGAAGCACCATAACTCTGATATCAAAACCCAACAAAGACACATCAAAAAAAGAAAACTACAGACCAACATCCCTCATGAACATCGACACAAAAATCCTAAATAAAATTCTCACAAACTGCATTCAAAAACACATCAAGAAAATAATTCATCATGATCAAGTGGGCTTCATTACAGATATGCAAGGCTAGTTCAACATACCCAAATCAATACATATGATTCATCACTTAAACTGAATTAAGGACAAAAATCATATGATCATCTCAATAGATGCAGAAAAGGCCTTTGATAAAATCCAACACCCTTTCATGATCAAAACTCTACAGAAAATAGGGATCAAACGAACTTAACTTTGTGAAGGCCATATATGCCAAACCCTCAGCTAGTATAATACTAAATGGAGAAAAGTTGAAAGCATTACCACTAAACTCAGGAACAAGAAAAGCCTGCCTACTTTCACCACTTTTATTCAGTATAGTCCTGAAGATCCTGGCTGGAGCAATGAGACAGGAGGAAGAAATCAAAGGGATAAGAACAGGAAAAGAGGAAGTCAAACTATCCCTTTTTGCTGGTGACATGATTGTATATCTAGAAGGTCCAAAAAACTGCACCAGAAAACTGGTAGAGCTAATAAACAGATTTGGCAAAGTAGCAGGCTACAAGATCGAAACCCATAAATCAACAGCTTTCCTATATGCCAACATAGGGTAGAAGAAGAAATTAGGAAATAGGTCTTATTCACAATATCCTCTAAAAGAATAAAATTCTTGGGAATTAATCTAACAAGAGAAGTAAAAGACCTCTACAAGGAAATGTATCGAACACTGAAAACAGAAATTGTAGAAGACCTGAGAAGATGGAAAGATGTTCCTTGCTCTAGGTTAGGCAGAATTAATATAATTAAAATGGCAAATTCTACCGAAAGCACTATGCAGATTCAATGCAGTCCCATCAAGATTCCAATGTCATTCTTTATAGATACAGATAAAGCAATTCTCAAATTCATTTGGAACAACAAAAAACCCAGAATAGCCAAACACTACTAAGCAAGAAAGATGAAACAGGTGGTTTTGCAACACCAGATCTAAAATTATACTATAGAGCCATAGTATTAAAAAGAGCATGGTACTGTTATCAAAATAGGAATGAAGACCAATGGAACAGAATAGAAGACTCTGAAACAAACCCACAAATCTTTAAACATGTGATTTTTGATAAAGGGGGTCAAAATATAACATGGAGGAGAGACAGCCTATTCAACAAATGGTGCTGGACAAACTGGACAGCTACTTGCAGAAAACTGAAAGTAGATCCATATCTCTCACCTTGCACAAAAATCAAATCTAAATGGATCAAGGAATTAGAAATTAAACCAGGTACCATACAAATGCTAGAAGAAAAATTAGGATCAACACTTCAGCATATTGGAGTTGCCAATGACTTCCTCAACAAGACTTCTAAAGTGAAAGAATTACAGTAAAAAATCAATGAGTGGGATGCCATTAAACTAAAGTTTCTGTACAGCTAAGGAAGTAGTCAAAAGAGTCAAGAGACATACTACTGAATGGTAGAGAATCTTGGCCTGTGATCCCTCTGACAGGGGACTAATATCCAAAATATACAGTAAACTCAAAAGACTCAATAACAAAAACACAAACAACCCAATCAATAAATGGGCCAGAGAGCTAAACAGAAACTTTCAACAGAAGAAACCGAGCAAGCCAATGAATACATGAGAAAGTGTTCTAAATCACTGGTAATCAGAGAAAAGCAAATCAAAACTACCTTAAGATTTCACCTCACTCCAGTCAGACTGGCAAAGAAGAAGAATACAAACAATAACAAATGCTGGAAGCACACTGTTGGTGAAACTGCAAACTGGTCTAGCCGGTCTGGAAAGCAGTGTGTTGAATCCTTTAAAAATTAGGTTGGGGTTAAGCTGATTTTACTCATCATGATCTCTTCCATAACCATCCATTTACCCTCAAAGGCTGCAAGGTCATTGTTTCTAATTGCTGTGTAATATTCCATGGTATAAATGTACCACAGTTTTTGGATCCATTCTTCCTGTGAGGGACACCGGGGTTGTTTCCATAGCCTAGCAATGGTAAATTGTGCTGCAATGAACAT
>PVKS010015834.1:0-45150 GCA_004027875.1 Aplodontia rufa
TTTCAAGCCGTGTACTCGCACATGCCGGGCAAGCACGGTAACCTCCAAGCCACCACTCCAGCCCCCTATCCCCCTACTTAAAACTTCCTGTTTCCTGTTAGGCATGGTGGTGCTTGCCTGTAATCCCAGCAGGAGGGAGGCAGGAGAATCACCAAGTTCAAAGCCAGCCTCGGCAACTTAGTGAGGCCCTAAACAACTTAGCAAGATCCTGTCTCAAAATAAAATATAAAAAGGGTTGGGGATGTGGCTCAGTGGTTAAGTACCTCTGGGTTAAATCCCTGGGTACAAAAAAACAAAAACAAACAAACAAACAAAAAAACCCAGCTTTCCAAAGGCTCCTCACTGCCCTCAGGATAAACTCCTAGAAGTCCCTTTATCTCAACTGGCTGTCACAGACCCCAGCACACAGTAGGGGCTCAGAGTGAGATCTTACACACTGAATGGTTTTTGTTCCTAAACAGCTTGAGCTTCCTCATAAGGAAGCAAACTCCCTGCCATGGAGAAATCTTTTAGCAGAAGCTGTGATCCTGAACGGCGGCGATTTTCAAACTCTCTGTGATCCAACACACATACATAAATACCACACCACAAACATAAGTTACACAAAGTGGTAGTTACCTTTTTTTTCATGCAGTTTCCCCTGGTATTATTTCATCTTTCCTAAGTGTTAGATTTGACCATTAAAAATTGTTTTCTGGGGGCTGGAGCAGTGGTTCAGTGGTCATGGCGCTGCCTGGCATGTGTGAGTAGGACCCCAGCACCATGTACACAATGAGTGTCCAAGGAATGAGTCACATGAAAAACTAAATAAAAATTGCTTCTCTCTCTTTCTCACTGTCCCCTCTTTCTTTAAAAAAAAAATTGGTTTCAGGGGTCACAAATGAATCAAGACTCAGTTTGAAAAATTCTCACATGGAAGCCAGCTTGTTAGAGACCCCAACCTCCACAGTGCCTCCAGCTCGATGGCCCTATGTGGCATCATTTCCTCTTCAGAGTAGCTCTTTGCAGTGTAGCACTTTTCAGCCCATCAGGGTTGCTCTTGACACCACTGGGCACCTCTAAGTAACTTACCCCCTTCAAAAGAGTGGTTCTCTTAAAGGTGAGCAGGGACTTGCAGGGGAAGGCCTGGAGCCCCGTGTGAGCAGGGCACCTCTTGATGGGCTACCAGATTCAGATAAGAGGGCTCTGAGGTACAGTTTCTCTGAGACCAAGGTCCCCCATTCTTTCACCCAACAAATAGCTACTGAGTATCTACTATGTGCCAGGCACTGTCCCCAACTCTAAGGATATAACCACGAACAGAGATTAAAAACCTCTGCCACTCTGATGAGGGTGTGGAGACATTGGAACCCCTGTGCACGGCTGATGGGTTTGCAAATGTGCAGCCCCTGTGGGAAACAGCATGGTGGCGCCTCCCAAAGTTGAAGATTCAGTTTCCAGCAATTACACTTCTTTGGGTGTAGACCCAAAAGAACTCAGAGCAGGAAATTGGACAGATATTTGTAAACCAGTATCACAATAGCATTATTCATTCACAATAACTGAACCGTAGAAACAACTCAGATGTCCACAGAGGAATGAGTGGATGATCAAAATAAGGTATGAGCATACAAGGGAGAGTCGTTCAGCCTTAAAAAGAGATGGAGCCATACCTACACTGTAACATGGACGAACCTTGAAAACATTGTGCTAAGTGAAAGAAACTGGACATAGAAATATGACATGATTCTGCTTATGTGAGATATCTAGAGTAGTTAAGGAATGTGAACTATGACCCCATGAGCTGGGGGAGGAGAGATGAGAAATTAGTGTCTCATGGATACACAGTTTCAAATTGGAAAGAGAAAAACGTTCTGTAAATGGTTGGTGGTCGTGATTACATGACCACTGTGAATGTACTTAGCACCCCTGGATTGTACCCTCATAAATGGCTAATATGAGCTGGGTATGGTAGCACACACCTGTAATCCTAGCAGCTTAGGAGGCTGAGGCAGGAGGATCTCAAGTTCAAAGCTAGCCTCAGCAATTTAGCAAGGCCCTAAGCAACCTTAGTGAGACCTTGTCTCAAAAAATAAAAAAGGACTTTTTTTTAGAGATGTTGTGGGAAGGGGAAGGGAGGGATAAGGGGGGGCACTCTTGGGGGTAAATCTAATCTTCAGAATCTATATACATTATATATTATTTTGTTAAAAATTTGTATGATTGTTCAACAAATAAATTTCTCAATTAAAAAAAGAAAAGGAAGTATTTAAAAATATTAAAAAAAAATAAAAAAGGACTTGGGATGTGGCTCAGTGGTTAAGCTCCCCTGGGTCCAATCCCTGGTACAAAAAAAAAAAAAATGGCTAAAATGGTAGTGTATACAATGTATGTTTTACTAGAATTAGAAAACGAAACAAAAACCTTCCACATGGAGAAGTATTACGTCTTAGCAAGACCCTGTCTCAAAATAAAAAGTAAAAAGGGCTGGGGACTTGGCTCACTGGTAAAGCACCTCTGGATTCAGTTCCCAGTACCAAACAAAAAGGTCGCGGAAAGCTGGGTTTTCCCTAAACCACGTCCTTCCTTCTCTATGATGGCACTGTGGAGAGACAGAGATGTTGCTGTGAGGGAGCCAGGCAGGGTCCACCCAGAAGCAGGGCTCTGCAGAGTTGCAGTAGGGCTCAGCAGCTCAGGCCTCTCACAGGCCCCTGCCCTCCCCAGGCTGGGTGATCAGCACTCGAGTCTCTGGCTCCATCTTCTCCTGAAGGCCAGGGTTCTCAGCTGAGTCACTCTGGTCTTGCCCAGGGTGGGGTACAGAAACGACACTTGATATTGGCATTGAAAACCCTAGCTCCAAGTCCTGGTGTGGTCTTTTATAAGACACTTAAGGTCCCAGACTGTTTTCATAGCTGTAAAATGGGCTGACCTGACACCACCCATCTCCCAGGATAGGGCATGTCACCACAGCATACAGGACGCCCAGCACAGCGCTGGGCATAGAGGAAGAGCAAGAGGAGCTTTAGTGTAGAGGCCCGAGGCTCAGGAATGGGGGACGATGGGCTTCAGCTATGTCCGGGAAGCCCTGGGGCGGGGTCCTGTGCCCTCAGACCTGCTCTGCCAGCCTGGGCAGTCCTAGCACTCAACTGGGGCGTGTCTGGGGCACCTGGGTACAGCCACCTCCAGAGCAAACAGCCCAAGAGCACAGCCCGGCAAGACACTGAAAATGCTTCTCAAGCCACGTCACAGTTTCAGAAGATGGTTTCCGCCGCCCCCAGGAGCCTTTCCAGATGGCCCCACTCAGGTGACATCATCACACCCCACACAGCACCCCATCCCCATGTGATCATCTGTGCCTTCCACACTAGGGTGCAAATTCTCTTTTTTTTTTTTTTTTTTGAGAGAAGGACAGTGAGTAAGAGAAAGAATCGATTTTATTTAGTTTTTCATATGACTTTTGTTGCTCTGACACTTTGTTATATATATGGTGCTGAGGATCAAACCCACATCCTTGTGCATGCCAGGCAAGTGCTGTAACCACTGAGCCACTGCTCCAGCCCATTGGCTGCGAAGTCTTGGAAGCAGGTGCCCAACCCACTCATCTCCACTTCCCCAGCACAGAGAGGGTTCAGTTGGCACGGTGAGTCTGTGGGGGTAACAATGACAATCCAGCATACACCAGCTCTGAGTGCCTTGATTGAACTCCTTTTTTTTTTTTTAAAGAAAGAGGGGACAGTGAGAGAGAGAGAGAGAGAATCAATTTTTATTTAGTTTTTCACATGGCTTTTGTTGCTCTGATACTTCGTTATGTACGTGGTGCTGGGGTTTGAACTCGCGTACTTACGCATGCCAGGCAAGTGCCATAATCACCAAGCCACAGCTCCAGCCCCATTGAACTCTTTTTAACACCCACAAAACCCTGGCAGCTGTGTACTATTGCCATGGTCCTCGTTGTTAAGGGATGGAGGCTCAAAGAGGTTCCGTAGCATGCACAAGATCACCAGAGACAGAAGCAGGACATGAACCTGCTTTGGCCCTTTAACCTCTTCTTCAAACTGCTTGTTCAAGGATGTGTCCATGGCATCCCTCAGTATCTTGGGAGGGGGCCTCTGAAGTCCTCAGGTCATCTTCCCATGCAGACCCTAAAGCCCGCTCTGAGGAGCGCCTGGCAGGGAGGGGCATTTGCCATCACACAGGCCTCTTCTTCCCTCTGATATGGCCCCCTCACCCTCAGGGGGCTCCGAGTCTAAATTCACCTCTCTTTTCCAGGCTGATGGCCCCCTGCCTTACCACCCCCTCCTCCACAGACTATCTTCTTCCTGGTGACCTGCCTGGATGTTTCCTGCATGATCAGTGTCCCGGAGCTTGCACCCCACCCTGGACCAAGGAGTGGGGATAGGTGGCAGCCTCTCCTTCGTTCTGGCTCCAGCTCCATCCATGTGTGGCCGGACTCCCCTGAGCCTTTTCCTCCTGGAGACCACAGAAAACCAGCGCCCTTGCGCCCCTCAGCTTCCCCCACTGTCTACCTGAATGCCTAATTTTAGAGGGCCTGAATATAAAGTGTTACATTTTTCCCGGGTAAAATTTCCTCTTTATTTTCCTATCCTGACAAGACTGCAATTCTGACTTTGTCACCCCAAAACCATTTACTGTCCCTCCCAAGGCTAGGTCATCTACAGCCAGGAGAAAGCCTCCCTTCAGGGTTTTATTTTAAAAATAAATAGCAGGACAGGTTTCAGTTTCCTCATCTGTACTTGAATCCAGATCTAATTAATGGATCTGCCTCTAGTTGGATGACCTCCCCCAGAACGCTGAGTCGGAGGCTCTGGTCTATCTGGTTGACCACATTTGGGAAACAGAACAGGTGGGGCTTTGCTCTGGAGAGGAGTTGAGGAGGCTCCACTAAAATCTCCTCTACTGTTAGGGGCTTTATTTCCTTCCATGACGCTTATTCCGCTTTTTATTTTTTGTTTTTTTAAATTCCCATTGGAGAACTATTCTCAAGGGAGACAGAGGTGGAAACAAAAATGGAATTGGATACTTTTTCTTTTTCTCCAACATGAAAGCAGGTGTCTTCTCCTTAGAGAGGGGAGTCATTGCCTCCTTCTCCAAACAGATCCAATTCCTTTGCAGTCACTGCTGCTTCTGGAGTGTGGTCCTCCTGGGCGATCTGACATACTTGGATCACGATGAAGAGAGTAGGCAAATGGGAAAAATCAGGGGCTCCTTGAAAAACTAAGCTCACCTGTGCACTGTCTGCTGCCCCGCCCTGCTTTCTTCCTGCTAAGACCATTTGTGATTTCATCATCAGAATCCATTTCCACTCAGAATGCTTAAGTGCAGGAGGTTTTTCTCAGTCAGTCCCTCACGTTATCATATTCCTACCAGGCAACTTCTCAAGACCACCCCTTTGATCAAGCCCTATTCCAATTCTGGTCCTGGGAACATGTCACAGAGTAAGTAGCTTTGTAAACCCTCTGAAGTTGTCAAAGACCTTTGATGTTGTTGTTTTAGGTTATTATTTTTAATTATTGTTATTCTGCCCCCAACCAGGAGAAACAGTTTCAATATTTTGTAACCAAATAGCATTTGCAAATGTCAGCCACGGGAGGTGTGATAAGTTATGTAAGCAAGATGCATAGTAATCTGTTGATAAGACAGAAACCTCTGGTGACAGGACAGATCCCCCAGCCTCACCGCCTTCTATTTCATGCTCTCTCCAATGGTGTTGATTCATCTTTCTTTCAGGTCTCCTCCCTCATTGGAGCACCCCTGCCATCAGCCAGGGTGACTCACAGAAACAGATCTAGGGACCAAGTGACCAGAGAGCTGGGAGGGACAGGCTACCAAAGAAACAGGGACCTGACTCTGCCTTGGTGAGCAGGCTGCCCTTTCTGAGGCAAAGAGGGTGGAATTTGTCTTAAAGCTTACCCCCCCTGCCCCAGAAACTGTCCCCCAAGCCCAGATGCTGAGTTACTGTCCTGCCCACCTCTTTCCACACCCACTTCCACGTGTGAGCAAGCAAAGGGGTCCAAGATTAACGGAGGCATTTTCTGATGAGACAGACAGGCTGGTGGGGAAGCCTGAACCTGAGATCACAGTGTGCCTCGTCTGTATAGTCCCCAGGAGTAGGGTGAGTTCAAAGAGAGCAACTTCACAGCATCTCAATTATCCAGAATCTCTGATGAATTGCTTTTTCTGAAACATATACCTTCCATTACCAAAAATAAATAAATAAATAAATGATAGCCACTTTGAAGGGAAATCTTGCTAAGATTTGGTTCACAGTTCTGTAATACCTTTTAAAAAAATCCTTTTCCCCCTGAAGTTGTTTTCCCTACAAGCATTGTCTAGGAAATTGGACTGTAATGGAATTGCACTTCTCTTTTTGTTCTCTATCCTTTCCTATAGCCTTCATTTACCTCTGATCTACAAGACCACCTGCCACCTCTGCTACCCCACCCAGCTGTCCCCACACCCCACCCTGTGGGAGTGTTAAAAGAAGTTGAGATCCTAAGAGGAATGAAACCTCTGGTTTGGATGCAGGAATTTTGCTTTAGCTATTTCTAAGGGTCCTGCTTCCAATAGCTTCCAGTGCAGGGGTAAAATCCAAAGGAAGATGGGACATGAAGCCTCATGTGTTCCCAGGAAGCTCTGTAAGTATATTTATCATCTGTCCTCTGGCCAGTGTGAAAGCTCCAGCATTGTTCTCCTGCCCTGTCCCTCCTCCTCTTTCTTTTTACATGGGGTCTCACTATATTGCCCAGGCTGCCCTTGAACTCCTGGACTCAAGCAATGTCCCTGCCTCAGCCTCCTGTGTAGCTGGGACTCTGTTTCTATCTGTCCCTGGCGGCCCTGCCAGGTGAGCTGCGCTGCAGAGCCCCACCAGGACTGGGAAGTCGTTCATCAGGGACCCCAATCCTGAGCTGGTATCTCAAGTGTCTAGAGTGCTTTCCGGACTTCAGTCTCTTGAGACAGCATCTGTGACTATGACCATTTTATGTCATGACCAATCAAGGCAGTGACAGGAGACTCATAGTGCAGGGCCTCAGCAGGAGGCCCATGAGCAGAGCCTGGGTACCTGCCGGCTCTCTCTGTGGGGAATACAGAGTGCAGTGACTGGACAATGCTGGGAAGTGAAGACGCTGCTCAGCCAGATTCGAACCTGCTTGGAGTCTTGTCAGGTGGCGGCCGGGGCTGGAAAAGAGCTATGCAGCCATAATCTCATGCTGCACTTCTTTCCCTATGGGCTGTGAAATAAGTTTCATGAGTCACAATCTACGTTTTCCCTTAAAAAAATAAATAAAACAAAATATCCATGCATCTCATTTGGAGATTAGTGGGAGTTTTGTTGTTGTTTTTTCTTTTGTTTTGTTTTGTTTTGTTTTGTTTTTTACAGAGAGAAATAGAGAGTCGATTTTTATTTTTTCATCTGGTTTTTGTTTTTCCTCCACTTAGTTGTGTATGTGGTGCCGGAGTTTGAACCCAAGTCCTCGTGTAGGCCCAGCAAGCACTATAACCGCTAAGCCACTGCTCCAGTCCCCAAGAGTAATATTTTTACAAAACTTTTGCTCCGGTGTTGCATGGGTAGGACTATATACTGTGGTTGGTACATGAGATGTATTTCCCACTGTGAGAACTAGCCAAAGAAGTCTGAAATACTATGATCTATATTTCACAGTATATCTATCCTGAGACACATCTTCCTGAGACCTGTCACTGCCACCTGAGGCCCAACTAGGAATCTGATCAGGGCCCTAAAACTGTCCCCACACAAAGGGACAAAAGGAGTCCAGAAAGACTTCTTGGAGGAGGTGGGTTTAATATATGAGCAGAGGTAGAGAGGTGGATGTCAGGGCAGAAAGGCACAGGTGATATTCCTGGAATAGGAAGAATGGGAAGGCAAAGCCTGGGAAAGGTCATGGGTTATGGCTGTTGATACTTACCTCTCAATGCAGCAAGGAGAGAGGACAGAGGACAGAGGATAACAGGGAAAAAGCCCATTTGATTTCAACGATCCATTCTCAACATCACTCTTGAGAGGCATTTATAGAGGAACAATTAAGTGAAGTGTCAGGCCTAGCATCCCTGTTTCTCATTGAATGCAACCTAACAGCACCTGCTTTTCTTTGTAAATTTTTGATTTTAATTAAAATTTAAAATCCAGTTCCTCAATCACACTAGCCACATTTCAAACACTCAAAAGCCACAGGTGGCTAATGGTTACCATATTGGACAGCTTTCTAGAACAAGCAAATTAATAATTCATTCCAGGATCACCTGTGTTGAGGAATGTATCTTTCATTATTTCTATTATACCTGTAATCCAAATGCAAATGCTTCTGAGAGAGGCACAAGAATGCCTTAAATTCTATCCCACCCCCCACATCAGACAGGTAATGTGCTGACATAGTAACAAGGTTCAGAGAGAGGCGAGAACACCAATCATCATGCTTATGAACCAAAGAGGACCAAGTCTTAAATTCTTACTAAAGAGAAACTGGTTGATAGCAGGGGCCTGAAGAAAGCCTGCGACTGGCTGTGACATCACAGGTGATACCAGAGCATGACATTGTCCTTAACTCAATGTGCTGTCTGAGGATGCTGATGGATCAGGACTAAGCAAGCTCCTATGTTGAGGGATGTGGAAAACTTTGTGAGCTGTGGGAAAAGGAAGTGACCCAAAGTCATTATTTTTAGATGAGAAAACTGAGTTTATTTCCTACTGTTCAATAACAGCAAGGGTGTTATTACATGAGAAGTGAGCTCTACTCTGTCTCTAGAGAGGGCAGATTAGGTGGACACAGGCCTTTGCAGACATGGAGGCTTGTGACCTTGGCCTTCCTCTGACCTCTACCTTCACGCTATGATAGGCCCAAGGCTCTATCCATCTTCTCCGTACCTGAGCCTCCCAGAACCTCACACCTCACCCCTGACCCAGGTCTAGAGATCCAAATACTGAAGAACACAAAGGGAACTGTCATACTCTCTGTCCCGCCCCCATCACTCCTCTTCCTGTAGTCCTAGCCTGGCTCATCCTCCACCTGCTCAGCCCTCACCCAGATCAGCACCCTGTGAGTCACCCCAGGCTCCTCTCCTTCCTCCATCTCCCGCCCATGGTCAACATCTCAGCCACCTCTCCACTCTTCCTGAGTCTGCCCAGCTGGGCTTCCTCTCTAGCCCTGCCCAGTGTGGGCCTCAGCCTAATGCAGCTGCACCCTGGCAAGGGCCACCTGTTGACCTCCCTGCCTCCAGTCACAGCCACCTCCAGCCAGGTGGTTCTTAGCCACAGATGAGCAACAGAATGACCTGGGAAGACGTGCAAAATCTAGATCCTGACTCAGTAGATCTGGCTGGGTCGAGCACGTGTATTTTGTGAAAGGGCCTCAGGTGACTCTGATGCATGATTAGTTCAGAACATGGCCTCCTCCTCCTCATTGTTAATAACAACAAAAATAGCAATTAACATTTTTTTGTGCACTTACATGCATGCCTCATGTAATCTTCATGACAACCCTATGAAGCAGGAGCTATCATCTACTCCTGTTTCACTGCTTTTGAAACTGAGGGGAAAGTTCCATGGCTAGTAAGGGAGATGACCAGAATATGACCCACAACTCCTAATCACTCCGTTCTCCATATCCTTCTATAAAGCCAAATTTGACATGTAGCTCCCCAAAAAACACCCTTCATGACAGTTCCAGAAAAAAAAAGACAAAATGGGGAGCACTTTCATGCTTCCCTCTCCACTCAACCTCCCACCAGTAGCCTCTTAACTCTAAAAAAAACATCTTGAGCAGGGGAATGGTTACATAGTGAATACCTATATAAAAGTTTGCTGAGATGTATGTTTACGACTTATAACTTTATGTCTATTATTCCTCAATTTAAAAAAAAGATCCCAAAAAAAGTCAATTAAAAAAAGCAAGAGGCCAGGGATGGAGAAGTGGCTCAGCAGTAGAGCACCTGCCTGGCACATTTGAGGACACAGGTTCAATCCCTAGCACCAGATACACAACTAAGTGAAGGAAAAACAAAAATCAGATGAAAAAATAAAAACCCTCTCTCCCTCTCCCTCTCTTAAAAAAAAAGAAAGAAAAGAAAAAGTCTAATAAATGTGAAATAGGTAAAAACATGCACCTACCAAAGAAACCAGAGAAAGCCATTCAATGTGAAGAATTCTTTCTGGCAAGAATACAGATAAGAACAGATTTAAAGAACTCCAGAGCACATGCACAGAAAATCCTCAGGGGAGGCTGGGCACGGATGGAGCCCTGGCTGGAGGCTGGGTTCCATGCACAACTGTCAGCAAAATCCCACCACAGGACAACTTGGTGACAGTGGGGAGCACAGAACAGGTGAGGCAGCAGTACAAGGCTCTGAGAGGCCACATGACTGTCTTTGAGCCAGGGGCTAGGGGCAGCCCCACGGAGAGGTCAATGACAATAAGGGGCTTCTTCCTAATGAACTGGGTGATTTTTGAACCGAGGACTAAGTATAACTCTGCAAATCCCAGGTCCTGATGCATTTGGTGCTGAGGGACTTAAAGAGTCCAACTGGGGTCACCTATGTTCCCAGCACCACTGAGCAATCCAGGGGCATAGGCTTGGGAACATGATTTTGTCTGAGAACAAAGACAACTCTGAGAAAAAAGCATTGTGAAGCCTTACCCTAGCACCTGTTAAGGCACACTTAAAGAAAGTGTCACTACACAGACGGTGCTGTTGTAGGAGCAGACGATTCTACAGAACCCACCAGAAAGTCCTAGAGCAGACCCAGGGAGATGTGGAGATATAATATACACGGTACTGGGCTGCAGCAGTGGCTCAGTGGTTTCAGGGCTTGCCTCAAACGCACAGGCATGCAGGTTCAAACCTTAGCACCATGTACACAACAAAGAGTCAGAGCAATGAAAGCCACATGAAAAGCTAAATTGAGGGGCTGGAATGGTGGCTTGGCAGTTGCGGCGCTTGCCTGGCATGCCTGAGTACCTGAGTTCAAACCCTAGCACCATGTACACAACAAAGTGTTCGAGGAATGAAAGTTACATGAAAAACTAAATAAAAATTGCTTTTCTCTCTCTCTCTCTCTCTCACTGTCCTTTCTTTCTTTAAAAAAAAAAAAAAAAGAAAGAAAAGCTAAATTGATTCTCATTGTCCCTCTCTCTAAAAATAAATAAATAAATACATGGTATTGACCATCTGAAGGCTGAGGGGAGACATGTTCATCACTGGAAATTTAGGAAAAAGAAGTTACCTCCTTAATTCTCACAATTCACCCAAACATCACATATTCCATCTAAATTAAGATTTTTTTATAGATATCTTTTTTTTAAGAGAGGACAGTGAGAGAGAAAGAGAGACCGAGAGAATCAATTTTTATTGAGTTTTTCACATGGCTTTCATTGCTCTGACACTTAGTTGCATATGTGGGTGCTGGGGTTGAACCCGTGTACTTGCACATGCCAGGCAAGCACCGTAACCAGAGAGCCACTACTCCAGCCCCCTAAGTTAAGATTTAAATGCAAAAAATCCACTAATATTAGGATATAGTTTATGTGCATATACAATTGTGTAGAAGAAAAAGCCTTTCTAAGTCTAACATAAAGAAATCGTAGTCCTAGAGATCCAAATACCACTGAATTATTCCAAAAGAAACCTCCATCAACAAGCCCAAAGGGAATTGTCATAATCTTTGCCCTGCCCCTACTGCTCCTCTTCCTATGGGTCCAATCCTGGCTCATCATCCACCTGCTCAGCCTGCATTCAGATCAGCACACTGTGAGTCACCCCAGGCTTCCTCCCCTTCCCCTGCCTCCCTCCCTTGGTCACCAGCTTGGCCATCTCTCCATTCTGCCTGAGTCTGCCCAGCTGGGCTTCCTCTCTAGCCCTGCCCAGTGTGGGCCTCAGCCTGACACAGCTGCACCCTGCCAAGGGCCACCTGTTGACTTCCCTGCCTCCAATCACAGCCACCTCCAGCCCAGTGATTCAGAAGACTACGTAAATTACATGGATGTTTTAGATTTATAAGTGCTTTAAAAATGAACAAAACTATGACAAATGTTCAACTAGGATAAAATATTTATAACATATGAAAAACAATGAGTTAATAGCCTAAAAATATACTAAGTACTTTTATAAATGAACATGGCAAAAGGGATATCCCACATAAAATATTAAAAAAGAAATGAAACTTCCACAAATGAAATGAGGAAAAAAATATATGCATACCTATAGAAAGCAGAAGACTAGGGGCTGGAGCAGTGGCACAGCGGTTGGAGCTCTTGCCTGGCATGCACGAGGACCCAGGTTCAATCCCCAGTACCACATACACAACTAAGTACTGGAGAAACAGAGGCCAGATGAAAAAACAAATAAAACTGATTATCTCTCTCTCTCTCTTCCCCTCTCTTAAAAAAAAAAGAAAGACAGAAAAGCAAACAGAAGACTAGAGAGAGCACATAATCAGACAGTCCAAAAACAATCACCAGTAACTAACTGGCCTGTAAAATAGTCCAAATAATAAAGTAATCAAAAGAAAAAGAAATGCAAACTAAAGTTACAAAGAAAAAAAGTTTTGCTTATCAAACTTGCAAATTTTTTTTCAGGGCTGAGGAACAAACTCAGGGCCTTGTGTGTGCTAGGCAAGCACTCTGCCACTGAGCAAACTTGCAAATTTTTAAAAATTGCATAAAACTGTGATTAAAGCCTAAGCTGATACTCCCTTATTGGGAGGCAATTTAGCAATAGCTACCAAAATCTTGAAAGTGCTCATGTTCTTTGATTTAGCGATTCTCCTTCCAGACCATAAGTAAAGGTGCTCATAGAGTCAGTATTATATATAACGGGTGACAAAAATAAGGGATTAGTTAAACCATGATCAATACACAATGAAATATGAGAAACCCATGAGAAGTTAATTTATGGACAAGAAAAAATGTTCCCAACTTATTGCTAAGTATGAAAAGCAAATCACAGGACAATATGTACAGTCTGAATCCACCTATGTAAAAAATAGTGTATACATACAACACATATCTCTGATAAGCATTCTTAGCATGCTTTTAAATTTCTTTCCTTGTGTTTCCTACTTCTTTAATTTTTCTAATTAAATTAAATTTATTTATTTATTTATTTATTTTTTGGTGCTGGGGATTAAACCCAGAGGCACTTTACCACTGAGCCACATTCCCAGCCCTTCTTATTTTTTATTTTGCAGGACAGTCTCACCAAGTTGGTTAGGGCCTGACTAAATTGCTGAGGCTGGCCTCAAACTTGAGATCCTCCTACCTCAGCCTCCTGAGTCACTGGGATTACAAGCATGTGCCACCATGCCTGGCTTCCTACTTCTTTAGAAGAAATACTGCAGGGGGCTGGAGCGGTGGCTCAGTGGTTTCGGCGCTTGCCTGGCAAGCGCAAGGACCCGGGTTCAAACCCTAGCACCACATACACAACTAAGTGTTGGAGCAACGAAGACCATGTGAAAAACTAAAGTTGTTTCTCTCTTTCTCTGTCTCTCTCACTGTCCCTCTCTCTCTTTAAAAAAGAAGAAGAAAGAAGGAAGAAGATAGAAAAAAGGAGAAGGAGGAGAAGGAAGAAATACTGCAGTGCGTCCTGGCAAAAATCTCACAGGGAATGCAGGTGCCATTACCATTACAAGCCACCTTACCATTCATCTGGTGGGGAAGTTTGCCTATGTCACTCACACTCTATCATGTGACATATACAATGTTTCTTGTGCTGCTGTTTAACTTTTCAAGCTTACTCTCCTCATTTCACTTGAGTGAAGTTTGTGCTCCTCAGTTTCTATTGCAGAGGAAGTTCTCAGCAAAGAGCTCAAGAAAGAATGCATCACTCCTGTGCCCATGCCCCTGTGGGCTGGCTAAGCATGCTGACTGGTCCCAGAGATGTGACAACCAAGCCCAGTTCTAGGCCAGGCTTGGGGCTGTGTGTTGTGAGCCAACTGTCAATCTAGTTCTATGAAGATGCTTATTGTTGCTGCTCATTATTGTTGAGTGACGAGGCTGTTTGTTTAAAGCTTTAGGCTACTGCCCCACACCCAGAGGCAAAGCCAATCCTACTGCATCCTATAATTAATGAGCTGATAAGTGTTTCCTCCTTCATTCCAGTGCAAAGTTGGCTTTGCTCCAACAGACCTCGCCCACTTCTGCAGCCCTCACCCAACTACAGTCTCATGTGTTGGCCACTGGAGGCCTCTTTTGGAGAAGCAACCAATTCATCCAAACTGTGGACCTGGTCAGAACAGCTATAGGCCCCTGTGTCCCTAGCCAGACTCACCAGCTCCCTCTTGTCCTCCTGAGTGATCGAGTGTGATCACAAGTCCAAGCCAATCTACTACTCAAGCAGCTCAGCCTCTAGGCCCAGAAACCCCCACAGGATCCATAGACGAGGTCTTGCTTTCAAATTCGGCAAGTCAAGTTTCACAGTTGTCCTAAGTCCCTGCAATCAGTGCTCACTTGTTATGCCTTCTGCAGAAAAAAATACAAAAGCCATTGGAAAAGGAGTGGGAGTCAAAATCAGGGAGAGAGGATCAGGCAAGTGCTTTTTCCCCCTTGTACAGATATGAACATATCCTGGTACTCTCAGGGTCCTAGACAGGGCAGAGGGAAGTCCTAGAGCATTTGCCATGAGCACATGTAAGTGGATTTATGAAAGCCAAGCCCGGCCTGCCCCAAATGGGACCTTGGGCAAGGTACCTCATGTCTCTGGATTCAGCTTCCTAGCCTGTAGGATAACAGTAGTGGGACCTGCCACACAGATTTGTCAGGATTAAATAAGTTAATAGATGTTAAGCACTTACAACCTGCCAAACATGGGGTGAAAAGGACAGACATAAGGGTTTGCCATTGTTAACAAAAACAGGTGGGCTGTTGAAAATGTCTTCCTGTGAGTCCCCTGAGCTCTCTCTTGCTCCTCTTTGAGAAGACAGACTCCACAAGTCAAGCACCAGGGCAAGCTGCCCTCCCTGGTGCTTTGAAACTGGCCACAGAACATTCCTGCAGAAACTGCTCCGAGCAGCCCACCAAGGATGTTCAGTGGGCCTACCTAGCCATGGCAGCTGCCACAGGCCTACAAGGCATGGGCTATTTGGGGATGATCCACGCTGCCCTCTGTGGAGGGTCCTGTTGCACAGAGGCAGCCTTTGAAGTGTTGGGAACTGGCAACAGTTCCAACGTCCACAGCACAAATTTCTTTCCTTGTTACCTGGAGACCTGGGATAGGGAGGCAGAAGAGGAGGGAAAGAGAGACCTACTCCAAAGGAAGTCCTCAGTTTTAAGAGACTGGGTAGTTGGGTCCTGGTCAGTCAGCCTCATGGCTCTTCAGACACACAATACTTGCTGAGAAGATAGGTTCTCTGGGTCATTAATATTAATTTTCTAGCCAGGTGCAGTGACACATGCATGGAGTCCCAGCATCCAGGAGGCTGAGGCAGGAGGATTGCTTATCTCAGGAGTTGGAGACTAGATTGGGCAACACATGCATGGAGTCCCAGCATCCAGGAGGCTGAGGCAGGAGGATTGCTTATCTCAGGAGTTGGAGACTAGATTGGGCAACACATCACTACCCTGTCTCAAAAAAGAAAACTGAAAAATAAATATTAATTTTCTAATACAGTAAGTTCTCTTTCTTTTCCCTCTGGACCCAGGCTTTCTAGAAAGAAGTTTAAATTCCTCTCATCTTCTCTCACCTGAGTCTCAGCATTTTCTTGTTCATTCAACAAACATTGTGGGGTACAGGCACTTGGACCAGCCTTGGGACTTAGCTGAACTGATAGCACTGGTCCCCACCTGACATTATGTCATGACACACTAGAGCTCAGAATAGTACCGAGGGCATAGTCATTTATTTGTTTTGTTCAGTGTTATACCTCCAGTGCTTAGAACAGTGCATCGTGCACAGCATGTGAACAGCAAATAGGTGTTAAATAAATGCACAAGGATGCCGTAGAGTCCGTCACCCTCCTCGTGCCACGTCACCCCACACAGGGAGTTTCAACTTCAGTTTCTTGTATCAATGTTTTGTTCCATTTCTAGATCCATCTGCTTGTTTTCTTGTGCTTTTTCTTGCTTTTTTTTAAAGAATCAATTTTATTTAGTTTTTCATGTGGCTTTCTTTGCTCTGACACTTCATTGTGTACGTGGTGCTGGGGTTCAAACCCGTGTCCTCACACATGCCGGGCAAGTGTTGTACCCACGGAGTCACCACTCCAGTCCCTTTTTCTTGCTTTTTGAATTTCCAGCATGCTGAGTTAAAATTTCCTTCTTTCTAGTTTAATGATAAAACATTTAATTTAAGGTGTTTTGCTTTAAAAATAGCTGGGCCATATCTAGTAAATTTTGGAGTGTTTTCCACATATTTAATTTCTTGATAGTACATAATTGCAGGTAATAAATGCCTATCTATCCCAACACCCATCCCCAAACTTCACCAGCCATCTTCCTGTTCTTCAAGAGGGAAAGTGGTGTCTATTCCTTGTTCACCAGTCACCCACCCCTTGGCTTCACTTAAATCACTTCCAGAGCCATAGGAGGCAGCCGTGTGCTGGGTACTGTCTGTCCTCTGATAGCCCAGGGTTCATGCTGGACTGTATAATTCTTTGTTGTGGCTGCTGTTCTATATGTTGTAGAATGTTTAGCAGCATTCCTGGCCTCTCTCTACCATAGAGACCAGTAGTGTGTGCCTGCATGCATGTGTGCACGTACACACACACGTACACACACATGTACACACACACACACCCCACCACCACCAAGTGTGACAACCAAAAATATCTGCAAACATTGCAAATGTTCTATTGGGAGTGTCCTTGTTAGAGGACCACTGACATAGTCCTATAAAAACCAGAGGCCATGAAGAAGCCAGGTCACACACTGAGACCACCCATCTCTGTGCAAGCCTGGTATGCATCAAGGCCTGGAGGCCCTGCACTGTGGCCCCTTGTGGTTGGATTTAGGAGCTGCAGGAGGGGAGGTGCAAAGGGGCCAATAGCTTCTCTAGGTAGTTGCCCTTTTCTCCTCTTGTAGAACGAATAGGAAAATGAGGCCTAGTTGGGAGCTAAGAGGATGAAGGGAAAAGAGAAGAGCAGGGGAAGATTCCTCCAGAAGTCTGTGATCTTGGCCTTAAAGTGCATGAGAAGGGTTACCAAGACTCCTGGGAGCCCAGTACAGCCCCAAGGGGAGAAGAACAGACAGAATTCACAGCTGACGCCCTGATTGCAGCAGAGAGGATGCTCTTACTTAATGGGGTGTCTGGGCACGAGGGGCAGCAGCAACCCCTCGGTTGTCATGAAACAAATGGGGTCCACAATTGGTTATAAAAAGCCCATTGCTCTTTTCATAAAACAACGTCCTTCCTGGGCATAGTGGCACACATCTGTAATCCCAGTGGCTTGGGAAGCTGAGGTAGGAGTATCACAAGTTCAAAGCCAGCCTCAGGAACTTAGCAAGCCGTAAGCAACTTAGTGAGATAAAAATAAATAAAATAAAAAATAAAAAGGACTAGGGGATATTGTTCAGTGATTTAGCACCCCTGAGTTCTATCCCTGGTACCAAAGATAAAAAACAAAACAAACAAACAAATAAATAAAACAATGTCCTCATCATTTAGCATTATTAAAGTGTAAAATGGGAGCTGGAGCCACGGCTCACCGATTGGAACACTTGCCTGGCATGCGCAAGGACGGAGGTTCAAACCCCAGCACCACATATACAACTAAGAGTTGGAGAAAAAAAGGCCAGAAAAAGAAAATAAATAAAATTAATTCTTTCTCTCCCTGTCCTTCTCTCTCTTTAAAATGGTAAAATGCACATTTCTTGAACTGTTTTATGTGCACATCAGCACAAGGGACTGTGGTACTGCAACCTAGGGTATGGGCTTGGGACCTGCCTGCCTGGGTGCAAGTCCCAGATCAACCACCTACCCAACATGTGACTTGGGGAAATTAGTGACCTCTTTGTGACTTAGTTCCCTCATTTGTGAAGTAGTGGCAATAAAAGGGCCTATCTCGTAGGGACATTTTGAGGGTTATATGACTTACCACATGATAGCAACAGTATCTGTGGTCAACAAATGCTAACTAGTCTTCTGTTCATTGAGCTCTTAATTGGTAATAGCTAAAAATCTGGAAACGTAAATGTCGATCAATTGGTTAAATACATGTAGCACATCTAATCTATAGGAATACTGGGTAGTCATTGAAAGAAATAAAGTAGAACTATATCTACTTAAATAAAGAGAGTCTATTTAATAATAAGTAATAAATAATATTATTTCTTTTTTATTTTTCTTTTTTGGTACTAGGGATTGAATCCAGGGGGCTCTTAACAACTGAGTCACATCCTCAGCTCCATTTTTTATATTTTGAGACAAGGTCTCGCTAAGTTACTGAGACTAGCTTTGAACTTGCAGTCCTTCAGCCTCAGCCTCCAAGTTTCTAGGATTATAGGCATGTACCACCATGCCCAGCATATTTCTATTCTTTATAATAAAGACTTCTATTATATAATAGAAAATATATCCACATAAAAGTATACAGAGTTAGAACTTATTGGTATATAAAAGAGCTATATACATAAATAGATATGTGACTTTATCTGCGCAGAAAATTTCTAAAAGATTTTAACAATAGTTATGTCTAAGGAAAGGGAATAGAAGACTTGAGAACTTCTACTTTCTCCTTTGGTACTGTTTGAATGTCTTACCATGAGCATGTACTCTTTAAAAAGTTTTTGAAAAGAATGAGATATGTGTATCTCATTTATTTTCACTGTGTGAAATTTTTTTAATGATATATTGTTAATCTTTAAGTGGCAAAGTATGAACAGTACAAGTCATCAGAATCTCAATTTACCAATTTAGGCATTGAAGAAATCACATTTTAGTGTCTGTAACTCAACTCACTGCTTCTGGTAAGCTTCCATCCTGCCAGTAGGAGACTTGATTTCAGATGTGTCTGAACTGTAACACTGAAGAGCCAGGCATAGGCTAGACATGTAGGTGAAGGAGGCTGAGGCCAGGTATGGCAGCCTCTGCTGCTCTGTGCCTCTTGTGAGGTAATCAGGAACCACAGACCTAGTTGCCAGTGACCTTGTGACCGGCCTCTTCTGTGCAGTCACCTCTCTGGGATTTTACTCCTGCCTGCCCAAGTGAACTGGTAGAAAGGAAAGTGGGACTGGAGACCACAAAGATTTCTCCTCCTGTGTTTCCTTCCCCTAGCCAGATTGTGGAAGGGAGGGCTGGTAAGGGTTGGAGGTCTTTCTACTCCAGAGCAAATCCTTCTTCCCTCTTGTTTATGGTTAAGGTAGTCAATCTCTGTAAGAGAGCCCTTGTCCCTTGACCAGCTGTTCAGAAAATCTTGAGGTTGCCCTAAGCGCTTAAGCTTTCAGCACACAAAAGCCTGAGATACTTCAAAGTTGATTTGAGTTTCTAACTTGCAAGTAGCTCAGGAGGTGATAAGCTCCGCTCCATGTATTTAAGGACAGGAAAGGGAAAATTGTGGGGGGGTGGGTGAAAAAAGATCAATTCTTAACATTTCCACCAAATAATTAAGTGCCCTACCTGCAGGGTAGGCTTTGGGCTCTAAAGCAGGGAAGGAGGGGAGCATTAATTTCTTATTCTATATATTTCTAAACCACTGGGTTTTTCAACAATGAAAATTTATTCATCATTGCTTATATAATTTCTTATTGTATTTGTTTCTGTTTTTTGGTACTAGGGATTGAAACCAGAGGCACTCTACCACTGAGCTACATTTCTAATCCTGTTTGCTTTTTGAGACAGGGTCTCCCTAAATTGCTGCGGCTGTTCTGAAACTTGTGATCCTTCTGCCTCAGCTTCCCAAGTTGCCAGGATTACTGGCATATGCCACTGTGCTGCTGCTAATTTGTTTTTTCATTTTTATTTATTTTTGGATTCCAGGGATAGAACCCAATGGGGCTTAACCACCGAGCCATGTACCCAGCCCTTTTTATAAAATTTTTTTGAGTCAGGGTCTTGCTAAGATGCTTGGGGCCTAAGTAGCTAAGGTTGGCTTTGCACTTGTGATCCTCCCATCTCAGCCTCTAGAGTGACTAGGTTTGCAGGCATATGCCACCATGCCCAGCTACTTTGTTATTTTAAATGAATAAATGTTCATGCATCTTTTGCCACTAGGTTGGTGATGGAGGGTGGTGAAGGCCATCCATGTCTGGCATGTTGGTGGGCAGCCCTCAGAAACCCTCTTTGTATAAAGGGTTGAGAGGCCTTCTGAGAAAGAACTCTTTCTAAGGTAAGAGGGAAAAAGGCACAGGGATCTGACCCAGAGTGGGAAGGAGCTGATATTGAGCTATATTGGTATTTTTAAATTAGATATATTTGTGGGGCCAAACTCATATCTCAACAAGGCAACTGGAAATGAGCAGCCCCCAGCATTGCTCCTGCAGTTGAGGCCAGTAGGCATGCTGGTGACTCCCTAAAGGTGTAAGGTGCCTGATGGGTGTGGCAATGTCCAGGAGAACTGATAGCTCCATGGGGTGTTGTGGGGCATAGGGAGGTTCCCTGTAGGAAGGGAAAAGATGGGGGGCAGTAATGATATTATCTAGACTTGTGCACTAGGACATAGGAGACACACATCCTGGGGACACTCAAAATGATCGTGGAGTGAGGGCATGGGAATTAGGCAGGAAATGGGATCCTGCAATTGCAGTCAAAAGCAAGAGAGACACATGGATGAGCTCTAACAATGTGCTATGTACCTTTGAAGCCAGGTGTGTATACAGGCGGGGAGCACGAGAGAGGGAGCCATAAAGTCTACAAGGGAGGGATCAGGGAAGTTCTCCTGAGAGAGCTGACATCAGTGACTCACAGCTTGATAGATAGGCCATGGGGCGTTGGGTGGGAAGGGTGGAGGAAACCAAACGTGCAAAGGCCTGGAGTGAGAGTGTGTGTGGGGTTTGGGACAACTGAAAGCAGCATAGGTTGATTACAGTAAATGCAGGGGAGTGGTAGAAGATGAGGCCACAAAGGTTGTGATCCATAGTAAAGAATTTGGACTTTATCCTGCAGACAGTGGTGAACTCAGAAAAGGGTTATTTGCAGGAAAATTAGATGATCAAATTTATCAGAAAGCATTTCACTACCATGTTCCTGCCTCTCTTAACTAACTTTTACCCAGTGAGCAGTCTGAGAGTCTCTTCCTTCAGGAATTGTTCCCTCATCACCCCTGGAACTCAGCCAGCTCTCAGCTAATTCTTCTAGAAGTTGCCAAGCACCTCGGCCATCATTCCCCACTACACTGCATCTTAATGACCTGTGCCCTGAACTTTCCCTCCTCCTCCATAAGCTGTGTGCTGGTGGTCAGGGACAATGTCTGTTGTATTTTATATTGCATTCTCATACCCTGAACAGTGCCTGACATGGTAAGCACTCATCATGTATTTAATAAAATACAAAAGTGTGAGCCACTAACTCTTGTGGTGTTCAACCTGAGCCAGAGTCTAGGTTGGAAATGGGGGACCAAGGAGAAGACTCTTGCAATTGTTTAGGTAAGAAATAGTAAGGGTCTGACTTAAATTAGTGGTAATATAGATGAAGAGCAGGGAGAGATGGGGAAAATAATCAGGAGGCAGAATTAATAGGTAATTAGAGGAGGGTGCAAGACAAGAAGACAATCCTTGAGCTTCTGGCCTCACCAGTTGAGTAGATGAGGAGTAAACCCTTGGCTATTCTGGAAGAGAAGGCAATATGTGGGGAGAATGGGGAAGATGCTAAAATTAGTTCAGACATGCTGATTTTGACATGCCTGTTACATTCATGGGGAGAGGTCAAGGTGACACATGGAACTGGAGCTTAGAGTAAACATCTGGACTGAAGATAGAGATTTGGGAGTTGTCAGTCTGCAGGTGATGGTTAAAAACCAGAGGGGAGGTGCTGGAACAGTGGCTCAACAGTTTCAGCACTTGCCTCGCAAGCGTAGGGACGCAGGTTCAAACCCCAGCACCATGTACACAGCAAGTGTCTGAGCAACAAAAGCCAAATGAAAAACTAAATAAAAAATTTATTCTCTTTCTCTCTTGTCCCTCTCTCTTTAAAAATTTGCAGCCAAATGGATGGAGATGGAAAAAATTATGCTAAGTGAAATATCCCAATATCAGAGACTCAAGGGTCGAATGTTTTCTCTCATTTGTGGAAGCTAGAATACAACTGGATACAGTAAGATAGATGGCTACGCTAATAATAACCTTAACATGTATGAATTTTTACATGAACAGGGGGAACCTGGCCTAGGACCCTGGGAGATGTGGGGAGGGGGACAGGGACTGGGAGAGGGAATAGGAAGGACATCAAGGAGACCGGAGGGAGGGGAGTAGGGGGGAATCAACTCAGAGGGAAACCTCTTACCTCCACGAGAAGTCCATTTAACACAGGGGTTTAACTGGGGGAAACAAGGAACCATGGGGAACCAAAGAGGGAAACCATGGAATGGCATCAGCCTTGGCTTGCTATGTGAATATACATTTGTTCTTGATCATTTGATAATGATTCCCTCCTAATTGTAAGTCCATATTCAACAAATAAAAAAAAATGATTCTCTTTCTCTCTCTATCCCCCTTTTTCTAAAAAAACAAAACCCAAAAAAAAAAAAAAAAAAAAAAAACAGAGGTGATAAAGACTACCCAGGGAGAGGAAGAGGTGAAACAACGGGAATGTCAACCTATAACAGGTAAGCTGAGAAGGAGCCACAGAGAAGCAGGTCTGAGGGAGGAAGGAAAGCAGTTAAAGATGGTGGGATCACAATTGTTAAGGGAGAAGCAGCTCTGAATTCTAGAAAACAGAGTCCAACAGTGTGGGAAAACAGTGCTTGCCTACATCTCCCTTGCAGTAGAAAAAAACTAAGACCCAGAGAGGCTGACTGAAGTGATAGAGGCCACATGCTACTGAGGTCCACAATCACAGACTAGTGGCTCTCAAATTGTGGTCCCTGGGGCTGGAGCAATGGCTTGGCGGTTATGGTGCTTGCTGGCATGCACAGGTACACAGGTTCAAACCCCAGCACCAGCACCCACATATACAAATAAGTGTCAGAGCAATTAAGGCCACGTGAAAAACTCAATAAAAACTGATTCTGTCTCTCTCTCTCTCACTTACTCTCCTTCTCTCATTAAAAAAAAAAAAAAATTGTGACCCCTGCACTTGTGCACCCAAGATCTTTCCAAGAGGTTCATAAAGTCAAGACAATTTTCATAATAATATCTAAAGTTTTTTGCAGTATTCACTTTGTGGACATTTGCATTGGTGTTGTAAAAGTGAGAGTAGGTGGTGGCTCAGAGGTATTGCACTTGCCTGGCATGCATGAGGAACTAGGTTTGAACCCCAGCACCATAGACACAGCTAAGTATCAAAGCAATGAAAAGCAGATCAAAAACTAAATAAAACTGATTCTCTCTTTCTAACTCTCCCTCTCTCTTAAAAAAAAAAAAAAGTGACAGTAGGTAAAACTTATAGGACCTTAACTCAAATCTACAAACTGGCATAAAACTTTCCCAGGAGTCATAATCTTCATCCCCACATACTTGCAGTTTCAAAGTCCAGTTTCATGTAAGAATGTTCATTATAGCTGGGTACATGGTGCATGTCTATAATCCCAGCAACTCAGGAGGCTGAGGTAAGAGGGTAACAAATTTGAGGTCAACCTAGGCAATTTAGCAATACCCTCTCTAAAAAAGGCCTGGGAATGTGGTACAGCAGTAGTGGTAGAGCATCTCTGTGTTCAATCCCAGTACCAAAAAGAAAAAAAAAAGAACATACAATGAGGAAGGGACAGTCATGTCAATAAATGACACTGGGAAAACTGAATACACGTAAGCAGGAGAATGAAATTAGACCCTTACCTCACACCATACACAAAAATGAACTCAAAATAGATTAAAGACAAATATAAGACCCGAAATTGCCAAACTACAAGTAATCAAAAGGAAAAGGCCCATGACACTGGTTTGAGCAAAGATTTTCTGGATGACTCCCAAGTTGAGGCAACAAAAACAAAAACTGACACACAGGATTCCATCAAACGAAAAGGCTTTAATAAAGAAGAAATTATGGGGCTGGAGCGGTGGCTCCGCGGTTATGGCCCTTGCCTGGCATGTGCAAGTACACGAGTTCAAACCCCAGCACCCACGTACACAACGAAGTCTCGGAGCAACAGAGGCCACATGAAAAACTAAATAAAATTGATTCTGTCTTTCTCTCTCTCTCTCTTACTATCCCTCTTTCTTTAAAAGAAGAAGATGGAGGAGGAGGAGGAGGAGGAAGAGGTGGAGGAGGAGGAGGCGGCTGCGAAGACTACCTCAATAAGACTCCCAAAGTGAAAGAATTAAAGTCAAGAATTAATGAGTGGGATGTTACAGACTGGGAGAAAATCATGGCCTGTAATCCCTCTGACAGGGTTCTAATATCCAAATTTTAAGAAGAACTCAAAAAACTCATTAACAAAAACACAAACAATCCAATCAATAAATGGGCTAGAAAGCTAAACAGAAACTTCTCAACAGAGGACATTGACCAAGCCAATGAATACATGAAGAAGTGTTCTAAATCATTTGTAATCAGAGAAATGCAAATCAAAGCTATCTTAAGATTTCACCTCACTCACTGGCAAAGATGAAGAATACAAATAATAACAAATGCTGGAGGGGCTGTGGGGAGATAGGAACACTAGCACACTGTTGGTGGAACTGCAGACTGGTACAGCCACTCTGAAAACAGTGTGGAGACACCTCAAAAAATTAGGCTTGGATCTACCATATGACCTAGCTGTTCCTCTTCTGGGTATTTTCCCAGAGGAGTTAGAATCAGCACATTACAGTGACACAGCAAAACTGATGTTCATAGCAGCTCAATTTACAATAGCTAAATTATAGACCCAACCCAGATGCACCTCACTGGATGAATGGATCCAAAAGCTCTGGTGTATACATATATATACCCCATGGAATTCTACTCAGTTATTAGAAACAATGATATTGCATCTATTGAAGGTAAATGGATGGCAATGGAAGAAATCATGCTGAACAAAGTTAGTCAAACCCAGAGAGTCAAGGGCGGAATGTTTTCCCTCATTTGTGGAGGCTGGAACTAAACCCAATCTTGGGGGTAAGGTAGTCAAACTTATGTATTAGACCCACCCAAAACATACAACACATAATCTAAGGGAACCATACATATGTAAGTGGGAGAGGGAGGAAGGAAGAGATGGGGAGTGGGAGAGGTAGGGAGGATAAGGAGGAATTTAGGGAGACAATACACAATGTAGCCTATGTATCAACACCCTGAGAAGTCAAATAATACTTATATCATCATTTAATGCTAGAAATTTACAATTACACACACACACACATAATTTATATCTCTTATAATCTAGAAGAATCAAGAGACTGGGGAGTAGGCAGTGTGGGGGAAACTATGATTTAAGACCAAATGCATATCATATTGTTACTTCATATGCATTTAAGATTCTTTGACAACTCCTTAATAAAATTTTTAAAAAAATAGTGAAAATTGAATTGTAAGAAAAATGTAATATGTCAATATCTATGAGATATAGTTGCAATATACTGCATAAGATACTTGAATAAGCTATATTGCATGCCTTTACAAAAATGTAAATATTTAATCCTATTGTCATGTCTAAAAATAACAAGGGGTGATAGGAAGAGAGAAGGGGAAATGTTGAAACAGGGTTAAAACAAGGTACACTCCAAGCATTTATAAGTATGTCACTGTATATGCTATAGTCATGTATATAAAAAATGTTCTTCATAGGTACAGGAATTATATCATTGTGTTTGGATATATTAGGGAAAATATAGGATCAAGAAAGAGGCAAGGGATCTGGGGAATAGGAGAAGGGAAGAAAGGGGTGGGTATTGACAAAACTGTAGTGCTATATTGTGTGTATCTATGAATATGTGACAACAAATCCCATCATTATGTACAACTATAATGCACCAATTAAAAAGTGTATGTTTTCTCTCATGTGTGGGAACTGGAAAGGAAAAAGGAAAAGAAGGTTCATGGGACAGAGGATCTCATGAAAATCAAAGGGAGATCAGTAGAGTAGTAGAAAGGGACTAGGGCACGGGAGAGGGAAGGAAAATGGGAAATGTTGACCAAATTATAATACTTTATTGTGTGCATGTATGAATATGTAACAAGTCCCACCATTGTGTAAAACTATAATGCACCAAAAAATATGTAAAAAGACAAAAAGATTTCTGCATAGAAAAGGAAACAATAAACAGAAGGAAGAGACAATCTACAGAATGGGAGAACATTTTTGAAAATAGTTTGAAAATAGTAACCTCTATAAGTGGTTACTATCTAAAATATATAAGAAACTCAACAGGAATGGTGGCACACAACTATAATCCCAACAACTCAGGAGGCTGAGGAAGGAGGATGGCAAGTTCAAGCCTAGCCACAGAAACATAGTGAGATCCTGTCTCAAAATAAATGATAAAAAGGACTGGGGATGTGGCTCAGTGATAAAGCACCTTTGAATTCCCAGTACCAAAAAAAAATGAGTCTTAAAGTGATATTTGTACACAAATGCTTTTAGCAACATTATCACAATAACAAGCTAGGTATAGGCCATCCAATTGTCATCAAAGGATGAAAAGATAGGCAAAATTTGGAGTATGCATGCAATGGAGTGTTGTTCAGCCATAGAAAGAAAGAAGTTCTTAAACATGTCACAACATGAAGCCTGAATACATTGCTGGGGACATAAGCCAGTTACAGAGAGAGATGTGCTGTATGATTCCATGTGGGGTGTCTGGTCAGATTTATGAAGACAGTATGGGAGATGGCTAAGCAAAGAGGGAGGGGAGAAGGGGGAGTTGTCATTTGGTGGGTACAGTTTCAGTTAACATGAAAAGAGTTGTGCAACTGCATGGTGGAGATGGCTGCACAAAAAAAGTAAATGTCCTTAATACCACTGAACTGTACACTTAAAAATGATGAAGATGGTAAATTTTACATTGAATGTATTTTACCACAATTAAATTTTTAAATTATACAATGGAAACTCGATGCCCATTGAAAAATGATTCTCCATTTCTCCTTCCCCCCACAGTCTATTCTCATCCATGTGGAATGTGCCTCATATAGGTGGAATCATGCAGTGTTTTTCCTTCTGTGACTGACTTTTTTTTTTGCTTGTTTGGTACTGGGGACTGAACCCAGGGATGCTTAACCACTGAGCCAAATACCCAGCCCTTTTTATTTTGACACAGTGTCTCATTAAGTTGCTGAGGCTGGCTTTGAACCTGTGATCCTCCTGCCTCAGCCTCCTGAGTTGCTGGGTTTATTATTTGTTTTTTTGGAACTGGGGGTCGAACCCAGGACGTTGCGAATGCTGTGCAAGCGCTTTGCCACTGAGCTACATCCCAGCCCTCCTGAGTCGCTGGGATTACAGGTGTGTGCCTCATCCAGCTGACTGACTTGTTTTGCTTGGCACAGTGCCCTCTAGGTTCACCTATGTTGTTGTAGGTGGCAGGATTTTTGTTAAAGGATGTATATATATGCCATTTTGGTATGGATATTCCATTGTATGCAATACATACCATATTTTCTTTATCTCTTCTTCTTCTGTATGCAAGGTAAATTCTAGAGAAGTCATACAACATAACCATACAACATACAACATCTTAGGTTTCTCATCCCTCCCCTCAAAAAGCCACATACAAACCTAAGAACACGAGGAAGTTTTTGGAAGTAATGGATACACTTAGTACTTTAGTACCTTGGTTGGGACAGTACTGCAAGATTATGCACGTGTTCAAACTCAGAAAGTTCACATTATGCACCAATTGCACCTCAATAAAGTGAAAAGTGAGGAATAAAAAGTTTCTAAGACCAAAACAGCTGAGAACCTCTGATTCACCATTCCTTTCAGTTCTTAGACCCTTTTTCAACACACGTACCCCTCCTATTCACTTCACTGAATACAAATTATAAAATTCCCCAAACAAAACAGATGAAGAGATAAGACGGCAGAAACAGCAAGCTAAAGAGAAAATAAGACTCTCAAAATAATTTTCCTTTAGTGGCATGGCCTGGTAAGTGGCTCTGCCAGGGTAGTCTGGGTTCATTCAAAACCCCTCCCTGCCGCCACCACTGGGAAAAGAAGGCCAGGGCCTAAGTAGCTGTTCAGGTGCCTTATCTCTTTCACATTCTGTATCTGACATGATACAACAATGAGGTAAACGCAGGTGGGCCTTTTTTTTTTTTTTAATCAATCATGATTTACAGGGGAGGAAACAAGAGGTCTGTGCCTTGGCTAACACCAGAAAATAAAAGGGGGAGCCAGAGTGCAAAACCTTCTGTCTGTAGTCCAGGAGTTTCTCTGCTGAGCACTGACACCAAGATGCCTAAATTGCCCTGCACAATGGCACATGCCCATAATCCAGCCCATCTGGAGCGGTGGCTTGGCACATGCCCATAATCCAGCCCATCTGGAGCGGTGGCTTAGCACATGCCGGTGGCTTGCCCGGCATGCGTGAGTACACAGGTTCAAACCCCAGCACCTGCATATACAACTAACTGTTAGAACGAGGGCCACATGAAAAACTCAATATAAATTGATTCTTTCTCTCTCTCTCTCACTGTCCTTCTCTCTTTAAAAAAAAAAAATTTACTATTCTTTCTATTCCATTTGTGAACAACTAGGATTGTCCCCAGCAACAGACAGTATAAGTATCACACAGAAAACCATTAAATAGTTTAATGACAGGAAGAGACATCTCCTTCAGGAAAAGCAGCAGAAGACCAGTATACCTGACATTACTGTGGTCGAGTCTGATGTCTCTTTATGGTCCTATCAATGGGGTGAGTGGGAAGGAGTTCACAAAAGTTGAATTCAGACAGAAAGTCTTTGTGGATCTTGCTAATGGGTTAGTCCTGGATTTAACCCAGCGGTCCCTAAGACAGGTATTTCAGTGAATTCTTTACCTTGGTCAAAGACTGGGATGTGCTGGGTGTGGTAGCACACACTTGTGATCCCAGATGCTCAGGAAGCTGAGGTAGGGGGATCACAAATTCAAAGCCAGGCTCAGCAACTTAGCAGGCCTTATCTTAAAATAAAAAATGAATAAAAGAGGCTGGGGATGTGGCTCAGAGGTTAAAACCCCTGGGTTCATTCCCCAGTACCTAAAAAAAAAAAAGGACTGGGAGGTAAAATACGGTATGGAAGGAAGATATTCTCTGTGACCTCCAACTTCTGCTGATAATGGTACTCTGGAGTGATTGATTGGTCTGTCCAGACACACAAAAACTGATGCTACAATGACATTGGCCACACCCAAGACCAGGACACTTGATCAGGTACTGTTCAAGTACATGAATGAACATACTGGGTTAGGATTAAAATCTAGATCACAGTAGATGATGTTTGGTAGTTCTTACCAAAGTCAACCTTTGGTGAGAGTATGGGTAGGAATCCAGCATCAGAAAACTAAAAACCCACAAGGATAATAAAGAGGTGCCATGTCATGGGCATTTCCCAATTCAGGGAACTGTGACTAAAGGTCCCTAATGCAAGTCCCCAGAAACTCCTTCCTATTTAATGAAATGATGCCTAAAAATCCAGAATTAAGAGTTCATCTTCGGGGCTAGAGCGGTGGCTCAGCAGTGATGGTGCTTGCGTGGCATGCACAGGTACGCAGGTTCAAACCCCAGCACCCATGTACACAACTAAGTGTCAGAGCAATGAAGATCATGTGAAAAACTCAATAAAAGTTGATTCTCGGGGCTGGAGGGGTGGCTCAGCAGTTTCCGCGCTTGCCTGGCAAGTGCGAGGACCCGGGTTCAAACCCCAGAACCACGTACACAACTGAGTGTTGGAGCAACGAAAGCCATGTGAAAAACTAAATAAAGTTGTTTCTCTCTTTCTCTGTCTCTCTCACTGTCCCTCTTTTTTTTTTTTAAGTATTTTTTTTAAAGAGAATCAGTTTTATTTAGTTTTTCATGTGGCTCCCGTTGCTCCAAGACTTAGTTGTGTATGTGGGTTGCTGGGGTTTGAACTTGTGTACTTGCGCATGGCGGGCAAGCGCCGTAACCACCAAGCCACCACTCCAGCCCCCTCACTGTCCCTCTTTAAAAAAAAAAAAAAGTTCATCTTCCTTTGGGCAGTGCTGAGTGAGGCTGGGTAAGACTGGCTGGAGTTGGGACCAGTATTATTCTGAGCTCTTGGCATTCTTTGCCACTCCAGTATAGATAAGGGCTCTAAGAATGAAGTATGATGGGGTAGGCAGAGGAGTGTGAAGTAATAATGATGAAGAATGAAGAAAAGTCAACTTTCTAGTGTTACTTGTGACTGGGTCTACTCATCATCTGGACTTTTCAAGTCCTCCTCTAACCCTACCAAAACTATCTAGGTTCAGTCTTTGGAAATTAGTAAGCTGCCTTCTTCAAAGTATCCACACTCCCTGACACGAGAGACCTAGGAATTAGGGTGCTTTTGGCTTGGGCTTTATACAGACTCAAGAGCTGTTAGCAAGTAACTAACTCAAAACCTCCCTCTATGGGTACCTCTGGAGGTGACCTTGTAGGAAGCCTGTACATGCTTTGATGTTATCTGTTATGCCCTTAGAAGTCTGCTTTCTAAAAATATCCTCCCTGCTCTAGACCACTTGGTACCTAAAATTTTATCATTAGAGTCCTCGAAGTTGCTCCAAGAGTCTCTAAAAAACCTAAACAACCCTTAACCCAGGTAGGGGTGGGGGACTGGTGCAGAGTCACACAAAAAAGAATGGGTGGTAGCCCTGTAATTCCAGGGGCACAGGGTTGGCAATCTAGAGGATAGAGGAGTGGAGTGGGAGTGAGAAAGTGAGATAATTAGGGGTGTCTATCTTGAAACTGTGTTTTCAGATAATATTTATAATTACACTGCATATTTATTTGGGGTGGATTTGGCTAAGGGACTGATAAGAGATTGGGTATACCAGACTCTCTCCATACACCACTCTTTGGCTCCACCACTGCACAAGAATGCAAGCTGAATGCAGAAACCTTGGAAATCAAGGCACAAGAGACCTGGACTTGAGAGGAGTCATCAAATTCAACTCCCTCCCCTGAACCACTGTGCTTGCCAGAAGCACATAAACATAACAGGACTGAGCTAAAGACTATCCACAGGGGATTTGTATCCTCTGAAGGAATTCTTGGCAGGACTCACACCCAGGGAGAGGCCAAAGAAAGAAGTGCAGGACCTTGGGTCACAAATGCAAGGAAAAGGGCACAGTAAATAGTAGCTATATTATCCAGTCACATGACACATTCTCACTGCTTCTTGTCACATGATCTCTTTTCCCCTCCTCCTCTGGTCTTTCCCTCTTTTCTCTTCCACACCCTTTGCTCTGTTTTGATTTGATTAAAATAGATGCAAACCCTGATCTTTTCTATTTTTACTACCCAGCCATTACATAAGCCACACCATAATTGCTGACTTGGAAAACTATTGGCAACAGTAGAAAATCCCCAGAGTTTTAAAAAGGAAAAGGATTATTACAGTACAAAAGCCTTTCGCAGCTTTACTGACTGGTAAAGCATCTGTAATCGTCACTTGCCAGTGAAAGTCACATGTGCCCTAGGAAACAACCCCCCCATCTCGGAAAGGGCTAAGGGATGAGGTGAACCTACTAGGAGGAATTGGCAGTGGGTGGGGTGCGGGGCTCAGATTTGAGGCTGCTCTGGCCAAAAGTGCCCAGGGAACGGGCACCAGGTTACCAGGGGTACCTTCTGTTGCTTTATTTTTTTCCAGGGCTGAGGACCAAACTTGGGGCCTTGTGTATGCTAGGCAAGCGCTCTGCCACTGAGCTAAATCCCCAACCCTCTTCTGCTTTTGTTTCATGTTAGAATGTGAAGTCTCCAGTGGCAAGGACCTTTCCCTAATCAATTTCCTGGTCCTTCTATAGTCTGCAACATATTCCTGCAATAACCTGAGGGAGGAGGACTCCCTCAGTTAAACACATGCCTTACAGCCACAAGAGCAAGGAAGGTGCTTATCAAGCACATAAAGAGCTCCTCTGCAAGACTTTCCAACTGTCAGGTCAGAACCACATTATTCAATAATTTCACAAAATGGTCCAAAAAAAAAGTATAAGAACTAGTGGTCTGGTAAAGGGTCTCAAAACCAAATAGAAATTAACTCTCTCACTAAGCCAAAATTCTCTACCTGTATGTTGAGTGTGGGAGCAATGCAGGAAACACAGCAGGAACAAAATACTCTTTCTCTGATTTTACCAATCCTGTCACAGTCCTGACTCCCCACGAATCAAGGTAGTCAGTCCAATGTGAGTAACTGTATGTGTCCATTCAAAACATTTGCCAAATGTTGCATACTGGACTAGGTGCTGAGATGGAACAGTGAGCAAAACCACTCTCCTCATACAAGTGCCCTGTCAGTGAGGGAAGCAGGCATTAATCTAAGGAAGATACAAACACAGCATTACAACCACAACAAAAGGTTGTGAAGAGAAAGCATAGGGTGATAAAGGCGTTCAGAACAGGACAACCAGATAGGGTTGGAGGTTCCTTAGAAGATTACCCAAGGGCTTCAGGGTTTGTTTGTTTTTTTTTAAGAGAGGGACAGTGAGAGAGAGAGAGGACTGATTTTTATTTAGTTTTTCATGTGGCTTTCGTTGCTCCAATACTTGGTTGTGTACGTGGTACTGGGGTTCAAAGTCCTGTCCTAGTGCATGCCAGGCAAGAGCCATAACCACTGAGCCACCGCTCCAGCCCACTTCTTATACTTTTACTATGCAGAAGATAACTAGGTTCTTTACATGTATGGTCTGGAACTTGATTTTTATAACAAACTTACAATTCAAATTCAGCACTTTAAGATAAAAGAATGTGTTGGGGAAAAAAAGCTGAACCATACTCTTTAAGAGAATCATAAAATAATTTATGGCATGGATTAATTAAGACACTTCTGGCTGCAGATGAAAAAAAATCCAAATCAAAATTTCCTAAGGGTGAGGGGAAGAGAAAGTGTGAATACATGCAAAGGAAATGTCCAGGGTTCCACCAGCTTAACACATGGTTATATCCAGGTACTCAAGACACCATTTGGTCTCCAGTTCTTTCCTTCTCATAGCTCAGCTGTCATCTGTGTTGGCTTCATTCTCACGCAGTGTTCTCCCTCGGGTAGTAAGATGGTTCCCAGGAGCATGAGATTTAACATTCTATAGAGTTAGGGAAACCCAGCTGAAAAGGAAAATAAGAGTACACTTCTTAATAATTCTAACAAAAACCCAGAGAGCCCTGATTGGCCTGGATTTGGCCCATGCCCCAGCCTGCCAACTGCTGTTCTCTGACTGGCATAGATACCTGTCCTCCAAGAGATGGACTTCTCCACTGGAACCGGTTGTGAGAATAGTGAAGGAGGCAGTACCCTAAAGAAAATAAAAATGCTCTAATCTAAAAAAGGACAATGCCAAACAGTCGAAGCCCACTGACCTCTGCTATTATCAAAGCGTGGAATAACAGTGGATGTTAAAATCATACAGTAAGTTCTTCCATCAACCAGGTCCTCCTCCCTGAGGCATGTGCAAAAGTTACTCATTCAGTGTGGCACTGACTAAATTAATACTGCTCAGAGACCATGACTTCCTGGTTGAAAATACTAGAGTCTTACTATTTACTTAGGTCCTTGTTTAGAGCAATTTCCAAGTTCCAAGAATTTACAGAAGATTTTATCCAACTCTTCTTCACCCCTACATGATGTACGGTACTCAGCAATGGCAGGGTGGGAGGGCTTCAGCTCACTGGCTCTTTAACTAGTATCCTCAGGTTCTATATAACTCATAGGGAGAGAGAAGTGTGACAGAGTCCTTTGTGGTGAAGTTTTGCTTCCCTTTTGGAGTCTGAACTGAAAATAGCTTCCACTGGGCAGAAAGAGAAATAATATGATAGCACCTGGAACATCCACAGAGCAAGATCTTGGAGGACCATTGTTAAACATTCTGAGTTTCACAGCACTACAGCAATCAGATATCAGCTGAAAACCCCCTGTCCTTGGGCCTACTTTTAGAAATGCCTAGATTCCCCTATCCCAAGAAGAAATCCAATGGTCTTCCCAGAATCTCTGCAAATTCCCAGCAGATGCTAATGCTCTTAGTGTCTTTGGCTCTTCCCCAAGTTTTGTTGGTGCTTTGATCTCTCTCACATCTCACCTCCTGAGGTCTCTTCCCCCAGCTCTAAGCTATCCCAGATGTGGGACTCTGCTCTCTTTTTCCATGCTTTACTCCAAAGAAAAAATACATACACACAAATTCACTCAAAACAAAGGAATAGAATGATTTTCCCTACTATGAATATGAATTATATCACCCCTCTTTCAGAAAACTAGCCAGTTTTTATTTTAAATAAATTTCTATTACACTATTCTAAACTCTCTAGCTCAGAGAACAGCTTACATAACAAGTCTGAACAAATCCCATATGCCCACTGACACTGAACTGTGATTAAGGAAAGCAATGCTTCTCCTGGAGGCACTGCCTATCCTTGAAAGACAAGAGGGTGTATATCCCTGCCACCTTGATGGAATTCCTACTATTTCCAGGCTGTAATTTTGGAGTGAGCTTCAAAGACTCCTTTCACCAGGTTGGTGAGCATGGGACCAAGGTTAAAACCAGTGAGACGGCCTTTCCAAAAGGGAAGCAAGGGCAGGTGCGAAATCCAGGTTTCCTCCCATAGCCTAGGCCAGCTCTAAGCCTTGCTTTCCTAGGTCACTCATGTTTTCTGCCCCTTTCTAACAAGATGGAACAAGCAAGGACTCCCACACAGAGGCCCCTGCATCAGAGGCAAGGGCAGGGAGAATCTACAAGGCTGTGAACACCAAAAACAAGTAATTCTTAGCAAAGAGGAATCCTAAGCTTTGAATTTTTTTGTTCATCACTCCAAAACATGCAACTGCAAATACTATGGCAAGATAGCCTCCCTTAGGAATCTGGAATCCTTTTAGTTCCTGGGAAGATGGGAAAATGAGAAAGAAGTACCTAAATTCTTTCTAGAGGCTAAAATTTACAAAACCAAAGTACCTTAATAAAGAGAGGAGAAAGATAAGGATAGGGAATACGTTTTTTTCTCCTATATAAGATGGTGGCAAAAGTTAACACTTCATTCATTAATGTCATCATCAGAAAAATACAGCCTTAAATCTTTTCAACTTAAGGGCTGGAGTGGTGGCTCAGTGGTAAGAGCACTTTCCTGGCATGCATGAGGACCCAGATTCAAACCTCAGCACCACATACACAACTAAGTGTCAGAGAAACAAAGGTCAGATGAAAAATTAAATAAAATTGATTCTCTCTCTCTTCCCCTCTATCCCTCTCTCTAAAAAAAAAAAATTATTCAATTAATTAAAAAAATTTTTTTTCAATTTGAAAGAACTCACCAGCCAGGTATAGTGGTGGTGCCTGTAATCCCATCAGTTTGAGAGGCTGAGTCAGAAGTATCACAAGTTCAAAGCTAGCCTCAGTAACTTAACAAGGCCTCAGCAACTTAGTGAGACCCTGTCTCAAAGAAAAAATAAAAAGGCCTGGCTCAACAGTTAAGCTCCCCTGGGTTTAATCTCCAGTACAAAAATAAATCAACAAATAAATAAAAATTTATCAATAAAAATTTATACATTCTAAGTCAAATAAATAGGAATGATTTTCAAAATAAATAGGAACCTCCTATTCATATTGATCTGTGCTTTCTATTTTTACTGACACAAAAACCTACTTACCTACTTCAAATGTTTTAATAGTCACAGAGAATTTCACAGTAACCCCTACTTGATGGTTATTCACCACTGCAATGAACACCTGTGTCTAAATGACTCTGGGCAAGAGTGTAAGCAATTTCTTGGATGAAATTTGTTTGCTTTGCTGTAACTTGCCGATTGTATTCTTTGCCATTTTCTGTTGTTTTTTTTGTATTTTCTTACCGATTTGTAGAATCTAATGACTAATCTGTCATCTATTACATATATTGTGAAAATTTTCTTCTAGCCTGTTGGCTGTCTTCCAACTTTGTTTATAGTAACTTATGCCAGATACAAGTTTCTCCCTCAGTACTCCCTCAGTACTCCACAATGGGAATTGAATCCAGGACCTTGCACATGCTAGGCAAACACTTTACCATTGAGCCATCATCCCCAACCCCAAAACCCCAAAAGTTTTGCCAACTTTTTATGTAGCAAAACTAATTACAAATTATTTAGAAAATATTGAAATGGGAGCAGGGCACCCCAAGCTCTGAGCTGCATGGCCTCTCTGCATAGGTTCCTACAGTAAAATGGATGGTTAAGCAGTTACTTTCTGAGCTGTTCACATATGGTTTAATAGGCAGGATGATGGTGAAAACTGATCAAGAAAGGGCAAAGAGAACTATGAGGATTTTTGTTTAATTCCACTATTTGAGGTTGCTTTTTTCAATGTTTGGTGTCACGGTACTAACAATGTTGAAGGAATTCTGAACCAGTGAAAATCCCAAAACATCTTTATGAACAATATGAGAATTTCCAGACTCTTTCAAACTGCGTAGGCTTTAGGGCATTACTTGCTGTCACCACAAAGAGAATGACTGAACACAGCCCAGGAAAAATAAACATCAGACCCCAAAGGAATAGAAAGGCTCAAGAGTCTACTGACTCTAGTTACTAGAGTTTTATGCAAGAAACTTTTTTATTGGAAAATTAACTTTTTTTATTAGATGTATATAGACATACAATTGAGGGGAAAACATTATCAAACAATTGAGAACTAATGTATATATACTTAGTTATCCAGGGCTAATGCCAAATCATGGATGCCCAGCTTGGGTTTCCCCTGTTGCCGTTTCCCCCAGAAGAACTGCGTTAAATGGATATCTCATGGAGGACTGAGATCTGCTTCTGAGATGGTTCCCCCATATTCCCACTCTCCAGTCTCCTAGGAGTTCTTCCTACATTATACAAGAAACTTTAAAAAAAATTTCCATTCAGTCTCTCATAGAAGATTAGCACAGCCCACTCTGAACCAGAGCAGTTAAAAAAATAAAAAATAGTGGCAAGTGGGATTTGCCTACAAGAGGGCCACCAGTTTTTCCCCAAGAGTACTTGGCTCTTGTTCCTTCAAACAAGATCTTGTGGAGGTTGTCCTACTTGGCCAGAACTCACCCCCAGCGATCCCATTAAACCCCCACACTAATTTAAGCAGGCAGTGTAGAAAGCATGCCTGAAAAATTGTCCTGGCCACCTTCCCTTTAGGTGAAACTTGATACTCCTTTACGAACTTGCTTTCTGAGCAATGAAGGTTCCATCGTAACAGCATTCTTTATTAAGGGGAGAAAGAAATTTCTTTACTTGATGTCTCTTATTTCCTTGATGTTGCTTTAAAAACTATTATTGTTATAATCCTAACAAAAAAAAATCCTTCTTTTACCAAGGCTTGTGCCAAGCAAGTACAATTTCTCATAGATGTCATCTGCTGACCTCCTGGTCATCAAGGACTGTCACAATCTGCCTTTCCACCCCAAGTCATACCCTTTGCCTGGTCATGACTTTCTCTATTTCTACCTCTCCTTGTCTTAACTTCTACAGCTTCTGTTCTTAACTTCATTATCATTTCCATTCCCTGGCAAATCTCCCCCACCACTTTGCCATCTCTAAGAACTCTCTTGGATTAATTTCTTTGTCTAGCAGGCTAGAGGACAACCACTCTCCTGCCAATACTCTAGGCCACATCTCTTCCTTGTCTTCCATTTGTCACACAACACACAACTTCTATCTGAACACAAATGTCCTCTGCTTCAATCTTCCACTTCAGGGGCTAGCACAGTGGCTTGGCGATTATTGTGCTTGCCTGCCATGCATGAGGACCCGAGTTCAAACCCCAGCATCACGTACACAATGAAGTGTTGTAGCAACAAAAGCAAATGAAAAGCAAAATAAAATTGACTCTCTCACTCACTGTCCCTCTCTCTTCTAAAAAAAAAAAAATCCTCCACTTCACATCACTGAAACAACCATTAAATATTGAAAGCTGCCTCTTCACATTCAACACTGGGTGGGTCTTCTGCACTGCTCAGCTACCCTCTTACACGTCCCTCAAGGTCATAACCATTGCCGTAGGAGTGCTTTTCTTTTTTTTTTTTAAGAGAGAGGGAGAGATAGAGAATAAATTTTATTTTTTCATCTGGTTTTTGCTTTCCTGACACTTAGTTATAGTTGTATTTATGGTACTGGGGTTCAAGCCTGGTTACTCCTGCATGCCAGGCAAGTGCTCTACCACTGAACCACTGCTCTAGCCCAAAGAGATTTTTAAAACCATGCCACTCACCCCACTATCTCACTTGTTCCTAGCAGATGATTTCAACTTCTGCCCAGAGAAAACAAAGCCTAAGAGAAAGAAAGCCCAACTGTCTCCTGATAGCCTACCAAATCACTGCCCCATTACATCCCTTGTCCCTATCAAATGACACTTCAAAAGTACTCAGCAGTGGTGGTACACACCTACAGTCCCAGCTACCTGAGAGGCTAAGGCAGAGAATCACTTGAGCCCAAAATTCAAGACCAGTCTAGGCAACACAATAAGACCTTATCTCAGGAGGGAAAAATGTGTTCAGCAGAATGCTGTCAAAAGGTAGGACAGCAACAAATGGTGGTAGTGGAGGTGATGTTCTTCTCATAGCAGTCTTGTCCTTTGTTCAAGTTTAAACTTGTCCAGTTTTTTTTTTAATAAAATAAGAGAAGGACAGTGAGAGAGAGAGAGAGAGAATTTTTATTGAGTTTTTCACGTGGTTTTCATTGCTCTGACACTTAGTTGTGTACGTGGGTGCTGGGGTTTGAACCCATATACTTGGGCATGCCGGACAAGCACCTTAACCGCTGAGCCACTGCTCCAGCCCCCTGTACACCAGTTCTCAGGATACAGTATTCCCTTCTCCCCAGGCCTTGCTCAATAATTTCTTTCTTTTTTATTAGATGGATAAAGAGATACAGTTGAGGGGGAAACATTATGAAACTTTCAAGAACCATTGTATATATACTTAGTTATCCAGGGCTAATGCCATATCATGGATGCCCATCTTGGGTTCCCCCTGTTGCTGTTTCTCCCAGAAGAACTCCTGAGTTAAATGGATATCTCGTGGAGGGCAGATATCTCCTTCTGAGATGATTCCCCCGTATTCCCACTCTCCAGTCACCTAGGAGTTCTTCCTTCACCCTCCCCGCCCCCACCTCCCTACACCTCCAAGTATCCTATGGAGTCATTTCCCTGTTGCATTGAGAATCATACAATTTGAAGTTATTAGCTTAGCCATCTAACATACTGCTTCCCGATGTATTCTAGCTTCCACAGAAGAGAGATACCATTCGGCCCTTGAGTCTCTGAGATTGGGATACTTCACTTTTGCTCAATAATTTCTTTTAGTGCTTTTCCTGCAGTATAGAGACATGCTCTCAAAAAACAGATCAATAGCCCTTTTCATATCTTGTACCCTGCTTTCACTAATTCTCCTCATTTCACAAATAAGCTTTTTTTTTTTTTTTTTTTTGAGAGAGAGAGAGGGAGTGTGAAAGAGAATCAATTTTATCTATTTTTTTTTCATCTGGCCTTTGTTTCCTCTGACACTTAGTTGTGTACATGGTGCTGGAGTTCAAACCCTGCCCTTGCCCATGCCAGGCAAGTGCTGTAACCACTGAGGAACCGCTCCAGCCCCACAGATAAACTTCTTGAAAGGTCAGTCTCCCAATAGGGTCACATTATCTCCCATTCTCTAGCTGCAGTCACGATCTGGAAAAACAGGGAATTCCTCTTTCTTACCAAAGGTTCTTTGGAAAATTACCTAAGTAATTAGCAAAGAAGCACAGTGAATGAAAACACACTATACCATTGATAAAAAGTTATAATAGAGTAACTTTTGACAGTATGATTAAGAATAATTTTCTTTTGTATCAACCCCAAAAAGCAAGACTGTTTAGTGCCTCTTTTTTTTTTTTTAAAGAGAGAGGGACAGTGAGAGAGAATAAATTTCATTTAGTTTTTCATGTGGCTTTTGTTGCTCACTTCATTGTGTACATGGTGCTGGTGTACACAGTGCTGGGGTTCAAATTCGTGTCCTTGCACATGCCAGGCAAGCACCATAACTGCTGCTTAAGTCACTGCTTAAGCCCCTGTTTCGTGTTTTTTAAAACAAACCAATCTTTGTTCACAAAAACATACCTAATTCTCGATTCAGAATTTGGAAACAATTTCTTCTTCCTCTGATTTCTCACATAATTAGTCTTGAATCTATCATACTCTATGACTGTATCTACAATTAAAGTTATTTATGCACTAAACCTAAGTTCCTCAAAAGTAGGCTCAATTCAAGTTATTGCAGAACTCTCCTGCAGCTAATAAATATTTGAATATGAAGGACGGATTTAAGTTCATATTGTAGAAAGCTTAATTTTAGTTATAAATCAATCTAACTGGCCCATTAAATCAGACCCTCTGAAGAATCACCTCCACTGACATTTTGCTAACCTAATAATTAGGTTTCCCTATATTTTCTATGTAATAAAGTTGCATTCATTCACATGTTGTAATTTAGGTTTTCACTCTCTTAAAAATACATTGAAAATTCTCAAATTCTGAGACGTTTCTCAAGATACTATTTCCTTTCTGGATCAGTCTTGAAGGACTAGGGTAAATCAGTGAGGCAGGAATCACCCAGGCTGAAGGAAGTGAGCCTCCTTCCTCACCCAGAAATACCCTGGGGAGGTTACAATTCCTTTTATATAACCTAGGTGTCAGTGCCTCAGCACAGGTCTGGCTTTGCCTCTTGCCTGACCTTCCCAGGTCTACTCATTCTAAGATAAGAAAGTTGGTCTAGAAAATCTCAAAAGCCTTTTTCCCCCTGGTATTAATATTGCAAATAATTGCATACTACTTACCATTTGAAAATCAGATTTTGAAAATCAGGCTGAGGGGCTGGAGCAATGGCTCAGCAGTTAAATAAGTGCTTGGCTGACATGCATGAGGACCTGAGTTCATACCCCAGCACCACATACACATCAAAGTATCAGAAAAATGAAACCCAGATGAAAAACAAAGTTGATTCTCTGCTTAAAAAAAAGATGGCCAGGAATGCATGACAGAAAATACAGGGCATGATTAGGTGACATGCCCTAGTCCCTCTGGAGCCAGAACCTACACCTCCCAAGTTTGCTTTACCCTGGGCAGAGGGTATAATTGCTAGCAATCACCAATGGCACAGAGTCAGAGGGCAGGGGCAGGGTGGGTAATCTAGAGTCAGAGATGAGCCAATGAGACTCTTAATTTAGTATCCAAACAGTCAGAAGAAACAGAGTAGAGAGCCTCCTACAAGGCCTGCAAGAGTTTGCAAGTAGGAAATATCCTACTTCCATGGTCTCCTCATTTGCGCCAGAGACTCTCATTCTTTAGAAGGAAAGATCATGTGTCTGGGGCCTAATGAACACCAGCTTAGTAGTTTTGGAAATGCCTAAAACAATCACCAGTTCATAAAGTAGCAATTTCCAACAGTGCCTCCATTTCCTCTCCCTATTATAAAATTTAAGCAATAAGATTTATTCTGGGGGTTGGGGATTTAGCTCAGTGGCAGAGCGCTTGCCCAACATGTGCAAGGCCCTGAGTTCGGTCCTCAGCCCTGAAAAAAAAAAAAAAAAAAAAAGATTTACTCTGAATAACCCATCAAAGCTGTGGTGTGCATCTGTGGGAAGACTTGTCCCACACAGCTCAACAAGCCTCAGGGAGAAAGATTCCATCAGTCCTTCACATACTCAACCAACCTTTCCACATGCTGTAAGGATGCTCTGGCAGGATTCTTGGGAGACACAAGTCTAATGATTGCAGGCCAACCCTAATGTTGACCCTTTGGATTCAGAACACCTAAAAGGTCAGAACTACCTTTTGTGTTTATGTTATCAGAATGGGCTAAACAATTTAATCCCGTAAGTTTAATTTTCAGTTGGAAAACTGAAGTGACTTAAGAGACTTGATTTTCTACTCATTAAAAGCATGTCCTCCTAGGATTTCCACTAGCTTGTGAATACACAAGTTGAGGTAACATGGGATTCCAAAAACAAACAAACATAATGACTTCACAACATTTTTTTTCATTTAATTTAGACAAGTCTTTCCCTCACTATTCAAAATCAATACACTTTTACTGTAGTGCTTTCAAAGGACTGAAGCCAGAATTCAATAAACTACTAAGCCACCACTAACTTTGCCATAATCACACTGGACAACCTTACGTCCAAAACACTTCACAGCTATTTATGGACAGGCTGGGACTTTTTTTCCTCCCTTGAATGCAATGGAACACCTAACATTCTGGGCCAAAATAACAAAGGAACAGCGTAGAGACTGAAAAGTGGTATCTTCCTTGGTCTTCTGCCCATCTCGTAACTGTTCCTACCTCCAGGCTGCAGCTTTTGCTTTAGTTTTTCCTTCTTGAAAATTCATCTCTAAGAGGCAAGAAGTGGAAAAATGAGAAATGGAATTTGAATCTGAGTATCTTGATTTGAGTGCTTATGCAACTAATTGAGCTTCAATGTCCATATAAAATGAAAAAGTAGTAACAGAAAGTATGCAGGACTGTTAGCTAAGTTACTGTAAACCGATGGCACTTTGTAAATGGTAAAGTGATTTTTATGTGTCATTTTGACTGTTGTTTATTATTATTACTGCACATTTCTACATCTCTCCAAGATCTACTCTCAGATCTGACTGAGATACTATCACACTCCCCTCCAGTGTCTCAAGACCTACAGCAGTAAAGGAAGAAGCCTGTCAAGGGTACAAACTCTAGGAAGTCTCTACGCTTACCAACCTCTAAAAGTAATTTTCTCTCTAAATGGAAGTTTGTAGCCTACACATTTCTAATTGCATGCACCTTTAAATTCAACTTCAGGAAACAAATTCATCTCCCCTTTTAGAACAGTGGCTCCTCTTTCCAATTGCCCCTATTTCTGTCAAGATGGGTAGTCATCCAATTTTATAGTATAGATAACTACTCACTACTCTTTGTTCTTTCTCTTCTTCCAGGCTTACACACTATCAAATCACTGGTTTCTTCCATGAAATGTCTTCAGAATGACCCTTTCCCTCACTGGTCAAAGTCATTATAATCCCCTGCCCACCCTAGTTGATATCTTATTATTTCAGGAGTGTACTACCACTATAGCTTCCTTATCAGTTTCTCTAACTTTATTTTCTGCTTCATTTGTTTCATATACCACAACATAAAAACCTTCTGTGAACAATGCTTTTATCACCACTATCTGCTCAAGAATCTACAATGACTCTTCATTACCTAAACTACCAAGGTAAAATAATTTTGTCAGTCCACCAACCACCCACAAATCAGAACTTTTTTCTTTAAGAGAGAAGGACAGTGAGAGACAGAATCAATTTTTATTGAGTTTTTCACATGGCTTTCGTTGCTCTGACACTTGGTTGTGTAAGTAGGTGCTGGGGTTTGTACCTGTGTACTTGAGCATGCCAGGAAAGCACCATAACTGCTGAGCCACTGCTTCAGCCCCCAGAACTTTTGTTTTTTAAATAGTTTTTTTTTCTAAATCTGAAAAGATAACTTCTACTGACATTGTTGGCAGGATTTTTAAAATATATACACAGCTATATATTTACTTCAAGTGAAAGGTGACCATATCTATATTTTTTCATGTATATATAGTAGCCATCATTCCATGTTAATAATTATAAATTTACCTTATTTATCAACATATGGACATACCATATTTATTTGACCAATTTCTTCTTATCAAAGGCCATTTTGTTTTCTAAACTCTGTAGTAATAAATAAATATATATATGTGTATATATATATCCCTATAAACTTTCCCTTAGTAAAGATATCTAGAAGTGAAATCCATGATGCACTGTGTACACTTTAAATTTTGGTATATATTGTCAAGCTGAACTCTTTCAGAGGTTATACTAATTTATATTCCCAATCACAGAGTATGAGTTCCTATTTCCTCAAGTCCTCACAAGCAATCCAGCAATAAACGTATTTTTTTCCCATGCTAAGGGCTGAACCCAGGGCTTGATGGTATGCTAGCTCTTCCACAGGGCTAAACCTCCATCCCTTTGTTATTTTAATATTGGTTGAATTAACAGTTGAACTATGGTATCTCATTTTTACTTGTGTTTTCTGCCTTAGAAGTAAAATAGCCTTGAGGAATCTCAATCATACTTTTCAGAATGGTTGTACTAGTCTGCAGTCCCACCAACGATGTACAAGTGTTCCTTTCTCCCAGTAACCTCACCAGCATTTATTGTTGTTCATATTATTGATCACTGTCATTCTGACTAGAGAGAAATGAAATCCTAGTGTAATTTTGATTTGCATTTCCCTGATTGCTAGAGATGTTGAACATTCTTTAAATAATATTTATTGGCCTTCTCTGTTTCTTCTGTGGAGAAATTTCTGTTCTTTTGCCCATTTGGTGATTGGTTTATTTGCTTTTCTTTTAGTGTTCAGCTGAGTTCTTTGCATAAATCTGGATATGAATACCCTACCAGAGGGATAGCTGGCCGAGAATTTTTCCCATTCTGTATGTTCTCCATGTTCTTAATCATTTCCTTTGCTGTACAGAAACCTTTTAGTTTAATGGCATCCCACTTGATTCTTATTTTATTTTTTGTGCTTTGTGGGTCTTGTTAAGGAAATTGGTGTTAGCACCTATACGATGGAGTGTTGACCCTGTATTTTCTTCTCACAGTTGTAAAATTTCTGGTCTAATTCCTAAGTTTTTGATCCATTCTGGCTTAAGTTTTCTGCAGGGTGAGATATAGGGGTCTATTTTTTTTTTCTGTATGTAGCTATCCAGTTTTCCCAGCATCATTTATTAAAAAGGCTGCCTTTTCTCCAACATGACCCAACTATCACACTCCTGGCTATTTTCCCAAAAGATCTAAAATCGAACCCAGGTACAGTGGCACACACCTGTAATCCCAGGAGCTTGGGAGGCTGAGGCAGGAGGATCACAAGTTCAAAGCCAGACTCAAAGCCAGCAACTTAGCAAGGCCCTAAGCAACTTAGTGAGACTCTGTCTCAAAATAAAAAATAAAAAGGGTTAAGGATGTGACTC